>PVIY010046050.1:0-18368 GCA_004026745.1 Myrmecophaga tridactyla | reverse complement strand
TATGCTGGTTAACCTGTTCATTGATTCTCTGGTTTCAAAGATTATGTTCTTCATTTACAGAAATACTACTTCCATATGACTTTTAACAGTTCTTGTGCCCTATCTAGACTTTCAATTACCAACTTTTACTTCTTTGAACATATGAAATATCCTTATTTTATATTATATATAACAAAATTCTAATATCTACAGTTTTTGAGGGTCTAAGTCTATGGTTTACTGCTTTGTGCAACTCTCACTTATAGTGTCTTGTGATGTCCTGCATTTTATGATTTTGTTATTATTATTATTTTGCAGTAATCTTGTATTATTTGGAACTTTTTCTGTGGAAATTCTTTGAGGTCTGAGTTTAGATGAAGTTACTACAGGGAAAAATTTCACATTTGTTTCTGCTGAGTGCCTAGGAAACTTCTACCTTCTTTAATTTCGAGTCTCCTGTTGTGTTTTTGCTTGTTTCTGGTTGTGTTGTTTTTGCCACATAGATGCAATGAATTCCATCACCCAACCCCCTAAGAGGTTGACTTGTGGTTAGGAGCATCTGAAACCAATTTTTTTCTTCTTGTCCTTCTCCTTCCTCCTCCTCTTCCTCCTCTTCTTTCTAATTTCCACCCAGAATCAGTGCTGAGCCAGCAGGTTCCATGTCAGCTCTCTCGGAGGTTCTTCTCTCCTAGCTCACCCACCAAGGGTGTTGTGTTTCAGTGGCCTTCACTCTAGGTGGGGGATGAGGGGGATGGAGGGATGTTCTGATTTTTAGTCCAACTTTGCTCAGGCTCTAGATTTTTTCCCAGGGCAGTTACAATGAAGTTCTTGGTCACCAGACATCATCAGGGAAACCCCTGGCTTCTGTTCTCAATGATATCTTTAAATGTGTGCTTTCTTTTCATTCTGATCTCTGATAATTTCCCTTAATTTCTTGCTGCCTCCACTCTACATTTTTAAATTAATTTTTAAATAAAAAAATATAACAACAAACAAACGCAAACATTCTTAACTTATGATCATTCCGTTCTACATATATAATCAGTAATTCACAATATCATCCCATAGTTGCATATTCATCATCATGATCATTTCTTAGAACATTTGCATCAATTCAGGAAAAGAAATAAAAAGAAAACAGAAAAAAATTCATGCATACCATACCCCTTACCCCTTCTTTTCATTGATCACTAGCATTTCAATCTACTAAATTTATTTTAACATTTGTTCCCCCTATTATTTATTTTTCTTCCATATGTTCTACTCGTCTGTGGACAAGGCAGATAAAAGGAGCATCAGACACAAGGTTTTCACAATCACACAGTCACATTGTGAAAGCTATATCATCATACAATCATCTTCAAGAAACATGGCTACTGGAACACAGCTCTACATTTTCAGGCAGTTCCCTCCAGCCTCTCCACTACATCTTGACTAACAAGGTGATATCTATTTAATGCGTAAGAATAACCTCCAGGATAACCTCTCGACTCTGTTTGGAATCTCTCAGCCATTGACACTTTATCAACTCTGCATTTTAAAAGAGATTTAAAAATATTTTTACCCAGATGTTTTTGACATTTCGTATCAGTAGAATTTTTCAGGATACGCTGACTCCCATATTGCCAGAAGCAGAAGTCTAGCCATCCTTCCCAGCCTAGTTCTCTCTTTTTTTAAAAAAAAGGTTTTTTTATTATTTAATATACCATATATACAAAGCAAAGAAAGAAAAAAGCAACAGTTTTCAAAGCTGTCTTTAACAAGGAGATCCCAGAGTTTGTCATGGGTTACCATACCATCATCTCAGATTTTTCCTTCTAGCTGCTCCAAGACATTGGAGGCTAGAACGAATACATATATTTTTTTTAACATCACAATCGAGTTTTTTTTTCTTTTTTGTGAACAATAACATACATACAGAAAAGCAATAAATTTCAAAGCACAGCCCAACAATTAGTTGTAGAACAGATTTCAGAGTTTGGTATGGGTTACAATTCCGCAATTTTAGGTTTTTACTTCTAGCTGCTCTAAGATACTGTAGACTAAAAGAAATATCAGTGTAATGATTCAGCAATCACACTCGTTTATTAAACCCGACATTCTCTGTATAATTACACCATCACTTTTCTTTGATCTTTCCATCCCTCTCTTTAGGGGTGTTTGGGCTATGGCCATTCTAACTTTCTCATGTTGGGAGCAGCTGTCGATCATATGGGGGCGGGGCATGGAACTATCTGATGTTCTGGAGAGGCTAGGCCCTCTCGGTTTCAGGACTTATCTGGTCCAGCCCAGTTCTCTTAGGAAGCTGGCATCAGCAGGAGACCTGCCACTTTGGTCACCTTTCCGTGGCGTGTGACTTGGCCACTTGCGTTTGAGAACTACAGACTCCTGAGATCAGGGAGGTGGTTTCCTTTCTTCACGCTCCATTCACATCCGTCCACGCACCAAAGTCTCTGTGAATGGCAGGTGAATGGACTTAAATCTGGAGCTGGAGGCTCTCCACCAGGCTGTGCTGCCGCGATTGTCCACAAGAGGGCGGCCTCAGCTAGTGCCGGCGCCGGGGTCCAGTTCCCCCCCCCCCCGGAGGGCGGGGCAGGGTCCCCGTGGTGGGAGGGGCCTGGCTCCCTGTGGCTCCAAAACCTGCACCATAAAATGCCCCGCCCTGGGGATCGGCCACCCGGGGCACAGTTGCGGAAATGAAGACTAGAAAGGATAAGGTTAAGAATGCACAGCTGGGGTGGACGGCAGGGCAGGCCAGGGTGGCTCAGTGGCAGAGTTCTCTCTCCTGCCGTGCGGGAGACCCAGCTTCGATTCCCAGGGCCTGTGCATGCAAATTTAGCTAGTTGTCTGCTCATTCGTTCACTCAACAAACACTTATTAAGCACCCACTGTTTGTCCTGCACTGGAGGTAACTGTAAGCGTTGGGATTTAATCTTATGAGATCCAGAGTCTGTAAAATGGAACAGAGAGAGGGTGAGTGGCTCATTCTTTCCAGCAACAGATATTTATTGAGCATCTTCTATGTGCCTGGCCTCCAGAAATGAGACATGTCCCAGCACTTCCTTTTCCTTTGCTGCGCCTCCCCTTCCTCAGGAAGGTCTTTCTCTCCTGTCTCTCCACGGGGCTCAGCCGAGCTTGGTGGGCTCCGAGCAGAGGCAGCGGGGAGGGGGTTGGGGGGCTCCCTCCCCACCAGCCCCCTCTAACGCCAGCCTGACTTCCTGGAGACCAAAACCACAAGCCAAGCACGGAGGCGTGAGAGACACACAGGCAGGGGCGGGTCGCCCGCGTACCAGAGAGAGAGACAGAGCGGCGGAGAGAAAGACACGCACAGGAGCAGAGAAGGGCAGAGGCGACCCAAGGGGAGGAAGGCGGCCGTGCCCACCTCCCGGCCCCAGGGTGGCACCTCCCGCCGGCGGGCGCGCCTAGCGGCCAGGAATGGCAGCAGACATGCGGCTCTTCTTGGTGACCGTGGCCTGGCTGACGGCCACCCTCTCAGGTAGCCCCCTCTTGCCACCTGCTGCCACCCTCTGTCTGCTTCTCCCACCTGAGGACCTGGAGACTTTTACCCAAGGCCGTGCACTGTTTGGGGGTGGGTGGAGAACGAGCTGCGCCAAGGGTGCCCAGGGCTCCAAGAGGGGCCAAGACTGTGCCTGGTCCGTGCTGCCACCCTCTAGCCCTGCAGGGGGGGGGGTGAGATATTTGGGCAACTGTGCTGTGCCTTACTGATGGGTTCCAGAGGTCTGAGGAGAGAGCAGCCTCGCACCCCTAGACTCAGGAACTGTTTCCCAGGAGGGAACCCAGGAGAACCACTGGCGACCCTATTTTCATCCGTGAACCTGAGACTCTGGACTTACCAGGCTCATATCCCCCTTGAGAAAGCAGTCCCAGAAACAGAACTGCAGGAGGCCGAGGGCAGCTTGGCAGGTCGCTGGGGCTTAGGCCGCAACCTTGATGGAGGCTAAGGCACAGATGAGCAGGAATGAGCTCCCCAGCTCCCTCCACCAATTCGAAGTTCTTTCTCGGTACCAAGGTGCCCTTGCAGCCTGGGCTCAGGTGGCCAGAGGTGGGAGCTCAGGTGGGCTGAGCTCATAAGAAATTTGTAGGCAGCTCCTGCTGTGCAAGGTCCAAGCTGGCCTGAGCTGGGCAGGCACCAAGAGATGCAAGAAAGAGATCTTACCCCTGTTGGGTTCACATCTGAGAGGCGGGCAAGACTGGCGTGGGAACAGAATTCTAGGTCCACCCTGCAGTGGAGAAGTCAAGTGTTTTCCACTTGACGTGAGGGGGGACCCAGGCAGGCCCCGTGGAGGGGCATCTGAGCTGGCTTGGAGAATTGGGGCCATCCGGGGAGCCATATAGGGGTCCTTCTTTCCTCCGCCCTTGTTTGCAGGCACCTGCTCCGAACCTCCCAACTTCAAACTAGTTCCCAGCAGGAGACTGAGTTCCGGGAGCAGGAACGTGTGCCCTGGTGGCCCTGGGTGGGTTGGGGCCTCAACTTTGCTCCTTTTTTTGCTTCTCCCCACCCCAGGACCTGAGCTGGGCCTGGGGCTCAGCTGGCTTTCTTGCCTGAGCTGAGATAAGGTAGAATGGCTCGCTCCTTCCCCGTCTCCATTACCGCCACCTTCTCTGTTCCCCGTGAACCTGAGCTCAAAGTTTAGGCACTTCTGTCTTCGAGGCTTCAGACCCAGCTCCTCCCATGGCCCCTAGGCAGGAATGAGAGCCAAAGGCTGAGCTAGACATTGGGTGCCCTCTGTGCTAAAGCCGAGCGGCCTGCAGGTCTGGGAGGCTCCAGGAGCTGGCCTCAGCAGTGCCTGGAGAGGAGGCAGCAACCCCTGCACCTGGGCAGAGCTCAGGAAGGTGAAATGGAGGGACCTAAAGCAGTTTCTTACACGTCACTTGTTCTTGTCCCCGCTGACAACTTCTGCCTGACCTTCCCAGCACCGTTATTTACCAAACGTCTGTTAAGCCGCGTTTATAAGACACTCACTTTCTATTACTAATGCGAACTTAGTGTCGAGGGGAAACTTGCTGTCACTGTGGTCGATGGAAAACCAATATCATCTGCCATCCACGCAAGGTGAAAGGTAGCCTCTCGCCAGCCCTGGTGTGTGTTATTGAATGACGAGGGCAGAGACCAGGTCTTAAGAAACCAGGTCCTACAGGCCTGGGCCCAGGGCTGATTTGTCCAGCCACCCTCCAACTCTGAGCCTCAGTTTCCCCATCAGCCAACTGGGGATGAAGGCACAGAGAGAATGAACCAGAAGCCCTGGATTAGGGAGGGTAAGGTAGGGTCAAGAAACCCAGGATTGTCAGCCTGGGGCCGGCCTCATTTGCTACAGGGCTCATTTTGCGATCTGGACCTCTACTTGCCTATCAGTGAAATGGGGTGCTTTGCGGAGACCATTCCCAAAGGCTCATCCAGAGCTGACACCTTACGGGGAAATAAGTACCAGGCCTTTTCCACCAGGGCAGAGCTGAGATCAGTGATTTTAATTCCGTCTGTACCAGAATTGGTAATGACCTCAAGTACTGCTTTTGTGCACCAGAAAGGCTATTTGTGGTTATTTTTAAAATAACAATATCTAGTTTCTTAAATGAACAAATTGAAAAATCTGATTTTTCCTTAAGCTGTTAAGTTCAATATAGAAACCTCATTTTATTTAAAAAATACAGTCACTTTTTAAAACATTTTTTCATTGTTAAATGTAACATAAATACAAAGAAAAGAATGAAAAAGCAATGATTTTCAATGTACACTTCAACATATAGATACAGAACAGATTTCAGAATTCATTATGGGTTTCTGCTATTTCAGATTTTTCCTTCCAGCGGCTCCAAAACACTGGAGGCTAGAAGAAATATATATATATTTCTTTTCTTTTTTTTTGGTGAAAAATAATATATATACAAAAAAGCAAGAAATTTCAAAGCACATTGCAATAGTTCGTTGTAAAACAGATTTCAGGGTTTAGTATGGGTTATAATTCCACCATTTTAGGTTTTTACTTCTAGCCGCTCTAAGATATTGGAGGCTAAAAGAAATATCAATATAATGATTCAGCAATCATATTCGTTTGTTAAACCCTACCTTCTCTGAATAACAAGCCCAGTCATTTTTAAAAACTTTTTATTGAAAAACATAACATGCATACCAAAAAAGCAATGATTTTCAAGGTACATTTTAACAAGTAGTTACAGAACAGATTTCAAAATTTGTCCTAGATCACCATTCTGCATGTCCCAGCTTTTCCTTCTAGCTGCTCCAAAACACTGGAAGCTAAAAGAAATAACATTCTAGTGATTTAGCAGCCATACGCATTTGTTAAATCCTGTGTTCTGTGTTTTGACTCCTCCTTTTCCTTTGATTCTGCTCCCATCTATAGCAGTTTTTGGGCTATACCCATTCTAACTTTTACACGTTAAATCAATGTAGGATAGGGGGGTGGAATTAGCGGATATTCTGGAGAGGCTGGTCCTTCGGGGCTTCAAGACTTATCTGACCTAGGAACCTTCTGGAAATGATAGGTCTCAGGAAAGTAAACTTAGCTCATGAATTTTTGTAGAATCTCGGTCAGAGCCCTAGGTGTTCTTCGGGGTTAACAGAAATGATGTTAATTGGGGTTTGGCGAACCATGGCAATTAACAATATCTAGCTGAAGCTTGCATAAAAATAGCTTCCAGAATAGCCTCTCAAATCCATTTGAACTCTCTTAGCCACTGATATCTCATTTTCTTTTATTTCTATTCCCCCTTTTAGTCCGGAAGGCCCAGCCATTTTTAGCAATGACTTTCAAGGGGTCTTTGATTAAAATTTGAGCAAATTGAGCTAAACAGAGCAGGTTTTCTTCAATAATAAATACTCCTTAGAAATGTAGGGAATTACATTCCCTTAGATCTGTGCTGATCCAGAAGTTAACTGCCATGAATTTGCGTCTCAGATGTGGTAGTCCAAATACAGCTATGTCAGAAATGTTAAAAATACAGTGCATTTTGAAAATCAGCACGCAGAAAAATCATGTAAAATATCTCACTAATACATGTTTAAACGGATTGCATGTTGAAATGCTGTTATTTTGAATAGGTCAGGTTAAATACATTTTATTACTGCAATTAATTCTCCTGATTCCTTTTTTACTTTTTAAAATATGACTACTAGAAAATTTAATATTACACGTATAGCTCACGTTATGTTTATATTGGATAGACTGCCTTAGATAATATACGCTGTGCTTATAAATTTAATGAATTTGATTTTCTCATAAATGTTTCAAGGATCTCTAAGAAACAAAAACCAAAACCAAAAGGAGGAAATTGCAAGCAAAGTGAATACTGAGTTGTCTAACATATTCCAAAAATGGTTAGAGACACTGTCAAATTCTCTTAAAATTTCACCTTAAAATTTCAACCAAAGTCAGTGAGTCGATCACATTCGGGAGAAACTCGTGTTTGTAAATTTCACAAATGCAGGGCTTTACCAGAGCTTGCCCTGCGTTCCACTCGACACAAATCTACAAGTACGATGAGTTATTGTTTATTGAATCATCCCTACTTTTACTTTCACGTTCTAATCTTTTGGGGGGGGTGGCTAACAGCCACTGATCCCGGAGAAAATCACTGGGGTTAGCGCTGGCAGGCTGGAGTTTCCATCTCTCTGGACTGAGTGACAGGTCAGTGCAGGCTTTTGCACAACTCCTACCTTCCAGCTGGGTGGGTGGTCCCCTACAACCTCTAAGCCCTACTTATATAAACCTAAAGTTCTAGGGCCACCCTCTCACCCAGGGGGCTTCCTCCCTTGATTGGATTCAATTAAACAAACATTTTTGCTAGTCTATTATGATTTCTACTTGTGTACTTCCTGCCAGGCAAGACCATAGATATCTAAATAGCACGTGGAAGGCTTCTGCATATTTCCCCCGGCTTAGTCTGGCTCTCTGGCCACAGGTCAATGACAGGTGAGAACAGTAAGTGTGGCCATTAGAGCTGGCACATTTAGCCAAACTCAGATGACTATGAAGGGATCTCCATCACCATGAATGAGAAAGGGCCACCCAAGGCGTCATTGCTCAGTCAACATTTATGGAGGTCTGGCTTCCAGCCAGCCTTGGCTGCACGCTAGGAGAGCTCAGGGATTAAACTGGGCTCTGAGCCCAATGTTGGGTTCTGAGACCAAAGACTCAGCCTCCACCCTGGGTCAAGGAGGAATGGGTGGGTGGCCCAACCGAGGCTCTGGGGCAGGGGGTTGGAAGGTCTCCGGGGACAGCCTTGTAGGAAGAGGCCAGATGCCGGACTCGTGGATATGAAACCACAACCCGTCCCCCCTACCGCCACTGCCAGGCATGAGCAAACCCTGGGGAGGCTGGGATCCTCAGGCCCCTCTCCATTCCCAGCCTAGTTTATCTCCAAGCCCTGCATCCAATCCTCAGCCACGGAGTTAACAATGCACTTTAATGGTCCTTCTTAATGGCTGCTTTTTTATTTATTTATTTGTTTGTTTGTTTGTTTATTTATTTATTTTTGCACGGGCAGGCACTGGGAAGTGAACCTGGGTCTCCAGCAGGGCAGGCGAGAACTCTGCCTGCTGAGCCACCGTGGCCCACCCAGCATATACTTTTTTTTTTAAGTTTTAAATTAAAAAATATATATAACAACAAACAAATGCAAACATTCTTAACTTATGATCACTCCGTTCTACATATATAATCAGTAATTCACAATGTCATCTCATAGTTGTGTATTCATCATCATAATCATTTCTTAGAACATTTGCATCAATTCAGAAAAAGAAATACAAAGACAACAGAAAAAAATTCATACATACCCTACCCCTTACCCCTCCTTTTCATCAATCACTAGCATTTCAATCTGAATTTATTTTAACATTTGTTCCCCCTACTATTTATTTTTATGTCATATGTTTTACTCGTCTGTTGATAAGGTAGATAAAAGGAGCATCAGACACAAGGTTTTCACAATCACACAGTCACATTGTGAAAGCTATATCATTATGCAATCATCTTCAAGAAACATGGCTACTGGAACACAGCTCCACATTTTCAGGCAGTTCCCTCCAGCCTCTCCATTACATCTTGTATAACAAGGTGATATCTACTTAATGCGTAAGAATAACCTCCAGGATAACCTCTCGACTCTGTTTGGAATCTCTCAGCCATTGACGCTTTATTTTGTCTCATTTCACTCTTCCCCATTTTGGTTGAGAAGGTTTTTCTCAATCCCTTGATGCTGAGTCTCAGCTCATTCTAGGATTTCTGTCCCACGTTGCCAGGAAGGTCCACGCCCCTGCGAGTCATGTCCCACGTAGACAGGGGGAGGGCGGTGAGTTTGCTTGTTGTGTGGGCTGGAGAGAGTGTGCTTTTTTTAAAACAATGTTTTTATCGACACGTCTTCGCATGCATAGAGTCCATACGTGGTGCACAATCAATGGCTCACAATATCATCGCATAGTTGTGTAGTCATCACCATGATCATTTTGTTTCCTAGAACGTTTGGGGCATGTTCTTTCCTTTCTTGGGCCCTAGCTTTCTCACCAGAAAAGGGGTGAAACTGAGGACCCAGCCCCCAAACCCTGCTATTCTATGTTCCTCGAGACCCTCTACAGGTTGTACTGAAGCCAATGAGTCGGCTGGGGAATGAAAGGCTCCAGCTGTCTCAGGACTTAGTTCAGGATGAGCATGGCGTTATACCCCCCACCGGCTCCCAGGATGGATCCTGGAGTCAGGCCGGCCCAGATTCGAGTCCCAGGATTCCGCGATTAATGTGGCATTGTCTGTAGGACATTCTCGTTCCCCCACACAACGAGCCCATTTCATAGATGAGGGAACCGAGGCTTCACGAGAGGGAGACTTGTCCAAAGTCAGTATCTAGGGCTCACGTCTCTTGACTCGCAATCCAGTGCTCTTTCCAACCCAGTCTGTCCTTTTGAGCTCCGTCCAGGTACAAAGCACGCCCTCAAAGACCACTCCCAGGAGCTTGCAGCTTCATCACGGAGTCCCAGGGACAGCCCTGAGGGGCCCTCCGAGGTCCTGGCTTCTTGGGGACAGATGCCCTACCCCATGGGACACTTTGTGGGAGTTCCCCGCAGTTGCCTCACTTGCCAGGACCATGAACACAGGTGAAATTAAGCAGGCACTGTAGCAGGAGGCTCCATCTCTTCACATTTATTTAGCACCTGCCGTGTACCAGCACTGAGATCTGAGCTATAAATATTCGCCCTTGAAAGCTTTCATGGGACATGGCCAAAGCACACAAGTTTCAGCCTGGGATAGGTTGGAGCAGGTGCAATTTAATGATAACTAGAGCTCCCATCTGCTGTGGGTGCTTCCCATTTCCTCGTCGTCATTTATGCCTATCCCGTCTCACGGAGCAATCATCCCCATTTTATGGGTGGGGAAACAGAGGCTCATAAAATGACGGATTTTCTTCCTGGCTTGGTGGCTGCTGAGGCTGATTGTAAACGCATAGGCTTCCAAAGCTCACATTCTCAACCACTCAGGTGTGCTGCCACCAGGGAGCTGGGAGTTAGCGTTAGGAGAGGGAGAGAATGAGCATGGCAGGGAGGTGAGGGTCACGCCTTAGAAAGAGAGACATCACTGTCTCCAAAAGGCAGTGAGGGCAAAGAAAGCTTTTGTGGCAAACAGAGAAGGAAAGCAAAAGCGTTCTAGGCACAAAGACATTAAAAAAAAAAAATGAGTGCATGCAAAAACTGATGAAACCAGAGTCAGGTCTGTAGCTGGTTAAATATTGTGCCAAGGTTAATTTCCTGTTTGTTTGTTTTTTTTTATAATGTTCTGTCATTATGTAGGATGACACCTTCAGGGGGGGGAGGCTAGATGATGGGCACGTGGTACTTCTCCGTACTGTTTTTTTTAATGGTTTTTATTGAAAAAAAAATAGCGTATATGCAAAGCAAAGAAAGAAAAAAAGCAATCATTTTCAATGCACACTTAAGTAGTTACAGAATAGATCCCAGTGTTTTTCAGAGGCTACTATGAACTATTTTTTACAACTTCTTCTTGTGAAGCATTTCAGGTAGAAGCATCGAGAAGGCACACGCCTAGATGTGGGACAGATAGAGGGAAAACCCAAGAGGGAGTGGAGGGGAGCTGCTGGCTATGCAGCCCTGGTGTGTGGCCTTACAAGTGTGTGGGCCCACAATTCCCAAAGGAGCTGAGCTCGAGGTCCTTTTGCTTCTCCCAGCTCTTCCAGACTGGTATGTTGTGAGGACTCACCAAAATGCCAAGCACAGTGCTTGCCCCATACGATGCACGTGCAAAATATGCACCTCCAGATGCTAGCTGAGCAGTAACGAAGGATAAAGGCCTCCCGCAGGGTGCTTTGTAAGGACATACCCCCTTTTTCCTTCTGGTCCCGAAGTATTGGCCATTACCCCGTTGATCGACAAAGCTTCTAGGTCACACAGAGAGTAGATGCCCCATCTTTAGCTTGGCCATATGACACCACATCCAGTTCTATTCCCCAGCCCTGGAAAAATGGGTAGAGTTTGAGCAGGGGACTCAGCACGCCTCAAAGTTTTTGCAAGAGAGGTCTGTCATTCTCTGAGGACTTTCCGTCTTGCCCATTGTCAGCTGGGCTGTCAATGAAGGTGAAAAGCCCCTCAAAGAGGCTTGAGTGGGGGGGTGTGGTCAGAAGCACTGCACAAAGTCAGAGCTGAGCCCCTCCCTGGCTGAGTGACCCCACCAAGCCTCAGTTTCCCAAAGCCGATGCACGGGAGAGCCTGAGTGCTGCAACCAGCTGGCCTCAGAGCTGGGCCCTGCCCCTCTTTCTAAATGGGGCTTGAGCTGCACTTCAGTGTCTTTTGTGCTTCTTTGCTAGGCTGTTCACCTCTTCCGGGAGGGGTGCCTGGGGGAGGGGGCAGGAGGTAGAGGAGCAGGGAGGGAAGACTGCACTGGACTGGGAGCCGTCGATGCCCCACTGTCCTCGATGAGCCTTCCTTTTCCCTTCTTCCAGTAAATGCAGTGACCAGCAGGGAGCTCCCTGGGGAGATGCGTTTTGCACTGCCCAGATGGGATTCTAGAAATTCCGTGACAGTATCTGAGCTGGGAGAAACCCCAGAGAGCAGCTAGTTGTCTGCTCTCACGTTTCAGAGGAGGAAACTGAGGTGCGGTGGGGGGGGGCGTGGTCTGCCCCTGGCCACGGAGCGGGTGTGGGGTGTGGGGGGAGAAGCCACCAGGCTGCAGGACCTGGCACCGGGCCCTGCTGCCCAGGCATGGCGTGGAACCTGCAAAACCCCCTGGCCAGGTGCATCCCCAGCTCCCCACCCTGAAGGTGAGGTTTGCAGGTGAGAGCTTGAGGCCAGGTCCCAGGTGAGCGCAGGTGTCCCTAGATCTCTGCGAAGCTGGGCTGGCTTGCTGGAGCAAGAAGCTGGCTTCCTGCAAGATCCCCCAGTCTCAGGCTCGGATTTCATTTCTCCCAGTTTTTCTGGTGACTTTTTATTTTAGCATAATTTCAGACTTACTGAGAAGTTACAAGAAGAACGCAAAGAATTTCTAGCCACTCTTCACTCAGAATCCCCAGATGTTAACATTTTACCGGTTTGCTTTACCATTTTCACAATCTTTCTATCTCTCTCCCTCTCCATTCCTTTTTTTTTTCCTGAACCACTTAGGAGTAGGTTACAGACATACTGTCCTTTTCCTCCTAAATATTTCACTGTGCCTTTTTTTTTTTAAATAAGGACACTCTATTACACAGCTGCAGCATACTTATCAATATCAGGAAATTAATATTATGAAATCTACAAACCTTACTCAAATTTTTCCAGTTGTCCCAATAATATCCTTTAAAGCCAAACAAAATTTGGTTTCACGTATTGCATTTAATTCTCGTGTCTCAGTGGTCTTCTTGAATCTGGAACAATTTCTCGGACTTTCTTTGTCTTCCATGGCAGGCATTTTTTTGAAGAGCACGAGGCCAGCTTTTCTGTCAAAGGTCTTTCAACCCAGGCTTGTCTGATGGTTTCTCACAATTAAGGTCGCGCCGTTTCTTTTCAGCGCATCATCTCGGGAGACTCCTGAGCTTGATTTGTCCTCTCTCTAGTGATGTTAGCGTTAATCATTTGGCTACAGCTGTATTTGCCAGGTTTTCCACTGTGAGGTTGCCCTTTTCTCCTTTGTAATTAATAAGTATCTTGTGGGGGCGAGTCTTTGCCTTTACGTCAATATTTTTGTCCCCCTCAAGCTTTTTTTAAAAATATTTTTATTGACAAACCTTCACACACATACATTCCATACGTGGTGTTCCATCAGTGGCTCACAATATCATCACACAGTTGTGTTCATCCCCATGATCGTTTTTAGAACATTTGCATCCCTGCAGAAAAAGAAATAAAAAGAGAAAAGAGAAGACTCATGCACCTCTTAACCCTCCTTCTCATTGACCACGAATATTTCCCTCTACCCGATTTGTTTGACCCTTTGTCCCCCCATTATTTATTTATTTTTAATCCATATTTTTAACTCATTTGTCCATACCCTGGATAAAAGGAGCATCAGACACAAGGTTTTCACAATCACACAATCACACTGTAAAAGCTATATCATTATACAATCATCTTCAAGAATCAAGGCTACTGGAACACAGCTCAACCATTTCAGATACTTCCTTCCAGCCTCTCCAATACACCATAAACTAAAAAAGGGATATCTACATAATGCATAAGAATAATCTCCAGGATAACCTCTCGACTCTGTCTGAAATCTCTCAGCCACCGACACGACCCCACTCAAACTTTTACCTATTGGTCGTAGCATCCTTTGATGGTTCTTGTTGGAATTGTTCTTGCCAGGATTATTAGGGCAATGGCCCCATGATGGTGGCTTTCTAGCTGAGTCATCCATCTATTTTTAGGGCTGTGGACTCGGCTGTCCCTGCTGGCTCGGAGGGTGGGCCCTGGTGGCTCAGAGCCTCCGAGGCTGGCGAGCTCCCTCTCAGGGGAACCCCTGCCGTTTGTCATCTTGCCTCGCCTCCACTTTGGAGAGTGGCCCAGCTCCTCCTCACCACAGGACCAGTGGAACGTGCCCCGATCATTTGTTGAATACCCGCCATATGTTGGGGACTCTTGTCAGGCACAGGGGGACACAGGCCGAAGCCCTGGCCTTCAAGGAATAAGTTCTAATGGGGAAAACAGACAAAGAAGGAAACCCCTTTGGAAAGTATTATCATTTCAGAGAGGGCTAGGTGCAAGGAGGGAAGTAAACTCCCTCTCAGGGGAGCTGCTGGGAACGGGATCCAGGGAAGGCTTCTGAGGGCATCTGAGCAGAGAATGGAAGGATGAGTCACATTGGAAACATGAAGGTCAAGGAGAAAAGGGCGTTCCAGGCAGAAGGGATGGCAGGAGCCTCGAAGCTCGCAGGGGTTTGGGAACTCATCGGAGGAATTTCAGCTGTGTCCTGATTTCCCTTTTAAACAATTATTTAACAATTCTTCTTTTAAAAATCAGCTCCAAGGGTTGCTTATCTTTCTGTTGTTGTATTATAGAGATTCTACTTATAGTCTAGATATTAACCCCTTATCAGATATATGGTTTCCAAATATTTTCTCCCATTCTATAAGTCATCTTTTCACTTTTTGACAATGTGTTTTGACGTACAATTTTTATCAAGTTGTACTTAATTTTTATAAAGTCCAATTTAACTATTAAAAAAATCAGCTCCTTTTTTCATTATTTAGAGGATACTTTATTAGTTTCTGTAATCAAACCCAAATAGATAAGACCCTACATATTTAATACAGTGCGTTACCCCTGTACAAATGGAAAAAAATAAGTTTAATGTTTCTAGACCACTATAGTTGCTTAATTCTGTACAATGCCAACTCAACACGGTACAACTGGACTACTTTTTCCAAAGTTGAAAGTTTCCAAAAATTCAAATTATATATATATGTATGTGTACATATATATTTATATAAAAAGACTAATAGCCGTATGGTATGCATCAATAGTTGCAACAGCTTTTCCAGGTCCTGCAGTCATTTGAACAAAATTATAGAGACATCCAGCACACTCCATTTAAAAAAAAAAAAGTAAAAAAACACAAAAATCCCAGAAAACAGTAAGTTCCATTTCTGTTATGGTACCTGGCACCATTTTTTTTATTAGCTTCTCAATCATCACCTGGAAAGAAAAAAATTTCAGAATAACATGGTCTCTACTACATATCATAAAGCAAGTACAAGATATTTTACATTCACAGAGGTATGATACAGTATTGTCCTACATCTATAGTACTAGAGGATATAATTAAAAAGGCATTATTTGAGACTCGAGTCTACTTTTCCAGGAGAGGGCCCAAAGGTTGGTGTGACACAGCTCTGGTGAAGAAATGCACTTCTTAGAAAGGAATTTCTTTAATTAGTGGCACAGTTCTAAGGACATTTCAGCTCCTTTTAAATACTTAAACTAAGTTTATTTAAACCTAGAAATCCCCTAGCCTTATATATATATATATGTATAGAACTAATATCATTTGAAATTAATAGAATATAGTCATATACCCAAATAAAACATCAAAAACAGAAGTGTCATCAAACAGCGTGCCAGGCAGGCTCAAGTTGGCTCTCCCTTTGTTAAAAAGGTGTTAAACGCCAAGTGGCACCACAAAGAGACTTTCTCCTTAATGCAATCAGGAAGACAGGAGAATTAGAAAAGGAATAACTTGCTGACTGTGAAGCAACGATATTTAATCTTGTAGTAAGGGTCTCTGATCTCACCCAGGGGTTGCTGAATCGCTTAGGTGGGTGGGGGGCTGTGGGGATGGCGGTGGAGTGCGGGGCTGTCGGGAAGAGTCATGAGAACATTCTGACAACCTTCTATCAAAGCCAGTAAGAAGCGGTTAGATACGGGAGGGACCCCTGTGATCACCCCCCTACTGGCCCCACCTGCCCATTTTATAGATGGAGAAACGGAGGCACCGAAAAGGGTAGGGACTTCGCCAAAGTCAGAATAAGAGCTGGTCTCAATGCTCTCAATTCTTGTCACTCCCACCCGATCTCAGCTGAACATTCAGACACAATGTAAACATTAGTCACCCTTCTTGTTAAAATGTCATGGCAACCACATGAAAAGAAATGAAAAGAAAGAAAAGAACTCTCAGCCAGCTCCCTCGCACTGCACGGTCTTTCGTTCTTGAAGGAGAGAATTTTTGGGTCTCTGGAGCCTCCCGGCCATTTAGTCTCGGGGTGAAGGAGGGTGTTCCGATGGCTTTCATGTTGCTTTTGATCCATCTCCTGGTCGCGGGGGGGCTGTGAAAACATGGACTCTGGGGTCTAAGAGACCGAGCTCGGTTCCCGGCTCCACCACTTCCTCGGTGCCCTTGGGCAAGTGCCTGGACCTCTCCGAAGTCGGCGTCACCTCCAAATGTCACCTCCTCTGCTCTCGAGCTGGAGGTAGACGCTAAAGCTCTACTCTGAAGAGATCTGTGGAGAAGTTGTGGTCACCTGCCTCTGTGGAGACTGCCTCAATTTCAGCCGTGTCAACAGAGCTGTGAAACGGTTTGCCCCTTCCCGGTTTCCACACACACGTGCACAGAACCCCACTATAGTGAGGTGCCAGTGCATCTTAAGTAGCCTCTACGGAGCTCTGGAGGTGAAGGAAGAGCAGTCCCCTCGGGTGGCCTCTCCCCATCGTCCCCAGAATAACTCAGAAGCTCGGAATTATTTTCCCACCACCACACCGAGCAGCTCAGCTCTCCCCACCTCCTGCTCCTTAGAGGAGCCAGGGGTCAGAGGCTGAGCCTTCCTTGAAAGTCCCCTCAGGGACCTGGAAGGGCCTAGGGGCCACCTGGTGTGGGAGATGGGGGCCCGGGCGAGGGGGGCTATCCTAGGCCAGCTGGGGAGATGCATCACAAAGGTGCAGGTGAGTGTACAGCTGGGCCCTGTTGGCAGAACCCAGGTTGCCCTCAGACCAGGGCTTTCCAAAATCAGAAATCTTCCCTCTAACCCCATGGTCTTGTTGTAAGGTTGGGGAAACTAAGGGAGAGATAGATAGAGAAAGATGACAGGAAAGGGTACTTAGCCAAGGCAGCGAGCCCAGTTGCTTTGCCCATGTTTGGTTTTGGATCCCAAGGACATTTGGGGTCTCCAAGCTGTGAGCCCCTGGGCCTAAATGGTTCTGGGTCATTTGAGGTGATATCCCTGCTGTGGCCAGGAGATCAGCTTCTCACCTCATATCCCTCAAGCCAGCTACTTAATTTCGAGGTGTTCTTACCCTAAGGCACCACCAACAAGGTTTAATAATTTGGCGGAGCAGCAGCGGTCTCCTACCCCTAGCCCCCAAACCATTCTCCCCTATTACAGACTGTCTTTGATTCCTGAACCCTTTTACCAGGGCCGACATCTTTCTTTACACATATGGAGCTCAGGTATGAATGAATGAATGAATGAATGGATGATTGGGATTTCAAATGCCAATCTTCCCAAGAGAGGAAACACCGTGCTTCCTAGGTCTTGTCCTCACACCACCTGATGGCATGGTCTCCACAAGTCCCTTCCCTTCTTTGAGGCTTGTTTTAAACATCTTCACACCCGCCGTTTGGTGCCATGTGCAGTCATTTCCCTAGGCGATGGTTTTCAAATTCTGGGTCCCAATCACTAATGGGTGATGAAATCAATTCATTGGATGGCAACCAGCGATTCTTAAGAAATGAAATAGGATAGTCGAGAGCAAAATAGAAAATATCAGCGTGCATCGTAAGTTGTGAAAGTATTAGACAAACTTTTGTTGCAGTTGTGTGTGTGTGTGTTTGTGTGTGTGTGAACTGGGTCATTTGTTGTAGTGGGTTCAGACAACACGTTAGAAAGCCCCAACACCACCCAGGTGTAGGCTTGCTGCGCCGTGACGACGGCAATGTTTTCTCAAGTGGTTGTACCAACTTCAAGCCCCTGATGGTATGCTGAGTTCCCGCGGCTCCCCATTCTCACTGGTTCTCAGTAGGAGCACACTTCTTATTTGTTGTCAAGCTGATGGATGTAAATAGCATCTCGACACGGTCTGACTTGGCATTTCCTTGGTCATGGTGAAGCTGGATGCCTTCCCTTATGTTTACACGCCCTGCGATTTTCCTTTTCTGGGAAGTGCCTGTTCCTGCCATTTGCCCATTTTGCTACTGTTTGCCTTTTCCTTATTGATTTGTAAGAATGGTCATTTCTGAAGAGGGTTTCCATCAAGGAAAGAGTGGTGGAAGGGAGAGGAAGGGGGACCGCAGGGCAATGTTTCTGGCCTCACATTTTTTTAAAAACTTTTTTAAATTAATTTTTAAATTTTTTTTAAATATGACAAAGAAACACAAACATTCTTAACATATGATCATTCCATTCTCCATATATAATCAGTAATTCACAATATCATCACATAGTTG
>PVIY010046049.1:0-18702 GCA_004026745.1 Myrmecophaga tridactyla | reverse complement strand
AAAGTTTATGGGATTAGGAGAGGATGAAGGAGAGAGAAGGCATGGAAGTAGGAGGAGCTGGAGCAGGAATGTGAAAAATATATTTCAAAGTAAAACATGGCACAAGTTCTCCAAATACACTTATAGGGGTCACAAATACTTTTATTTATAGTTCTGTCTTTGATAACTCTGACGGTTCAGAGTCTCCATGGTCCCTTAAGATCTGGGCTAGGATGGAGGGACAGATAAGGAATGTAAGGGAAAGCCAGAAAATAGTCTTCAGTCAGAGAAATGGGTATTGGCGCAGAAAACCAAAATTCAAACACCTTTCTGTAATGGAAACCATCATCTGGGATCAAAGTTCATGCCTCAGTAGGGCCTCTCTCAACTAATTCTCACTACCTCTATATGACGATCAGTGACTAGATGATCCCAAATCACATGACTAAGGTTTCCCACGATAAAATCCTGAAGAACAGACAGACATCCCCTCCCAATATCAGGTGAGAGACACTGGAAGACCATACCTAGGCCACTCTGCTTCATCTCTGCTGGCGGCCGTGAAGATGAAAAGAGCCGATAGCCACCAGGCCTTGAGGATGAAGTTTCAGAAAGCACCTGCAGAAAAAGGATTCTTTGTTACCATTTTGCCACCTTAACCCAGAAGTCTAAAACCCAGGTCCTGAATTCCTGCCCCTACAAAGTCAAGCAGTATCAGGAAGTTTGGAGGAACCAAAGGATTTTCATGGGGAAAGAAGAAAGAATACAGAATGGAAAGTGTACTTTTTGGAGGGAACTGTCTAAGGGAAACCTGTACTAGAAGGTACTTCTATTTCTAAGATGCCTGTACCCATAGTCCTTCCCATCCCAAATCTGAGAAATCATTATTCAACCCTTCCTAGTTCTCAGCAAAGTAGGGTTCCCTAATCTTTTTCTATCCATCCCCAGGACTCAGAAAGCCTACCACAATAGCTTAGCTCCAAATAAGAAATAAAATCCGACCACCCTCTTTTCTTTCCATGTGACAACTATGGTTATAGTAACCATATACTATTTCTTATCTGAACCAAGAAGCCCTCCCTTCTAACAATCTCACTCCTGGAAACATGAAACAGATTTCCAAAAAGTCCAAGAGGGCCCAAACCCCAACATACACACACCCCACCTTGACAGTGTCCTCGGCCCCTAGATCCCAAAAAAGCAACAACAGAAGGCAAGAAAGGAAGGAGAGGTAGGGAGGGGACACCTGTGTGCAGGACGCAAGGTGAGTGGTGGACACAGCCCGGGGCTGTAGGACGATGGCTAGGGAAGGCCGAGGGAGGTCTCCTGACCTCCGGCGGCGCCGTCCCCGCAAGGGGATCAGGTCCAGGCTCCCCGTGCACTGCATGTTCATGACCTGCAATCAGACCGGGTGGGAAGCCGGTCATGGCTCCTTTAACCCCCAGGTTCCCAAAAGCCCTAGTGCCCAAAGGGCAGAGCTAGTTATAGGGTTGGAGAGGATGACCACCTAGGGCACACTGCTGTGAAGACTACAGGTTTCATAATCTAAACAGTCCAAAAATATGAGATGACAAGAGGAGAGGAAGGGATTGGGGAAAGGATTGTAGTCAATAAGGAAAGACTGTCCAACACCTATACTTATAGAGCTAAGAGAGGAAATAATATCGTAAGGATTATAAGGCTGTGTGACCAAGGAGCAAAGAGAAGATTTTCTTGCAAAGCTGAGGAAACCATCCTGGGCAACCAGCCATCTGAATAAGCAAAGATATAAGCAACACTAGCAACTAAAAGGAAGGAATGCAATTACAAAAGGAATCTTTCTGTAGGCTTGAAAAAAAGAAGTCAATCTCATCAGGTATGAGAGATGACATAGAGGTAGCTCTCCTTTTCCCTGTGTTTTTTGATTAAACTAGAAGAAAAAAGGGAGTCAAGCACAACAGTTCCAGGGAGACTAGTAGACCAGGTGAATGGGGAGTACATTTGGATGTGAATGAGCAATTTATTGATGGAAGATTATGTGTCATCCTGTCCATTTGATCTATCTCACGAGTCTGCAGGGTTCTAAAGTATGATGGATATGTAGTCACAAATGTATGTTAAAGAGGAAATAATCCTTACCCCACCTAAAGAAATTGCATATTCACAATTTCAAATCCAATTAAAAATAATTAGTAAGCAAAGGATGAGTCCAAAAATGAGACCATGGTTCAAGTTCTCCCAAACTTGAAACTTTAAACCTCTGGCTGAAGCTAGTTTCTGAGATATCCCTAAAATGGAAAAAACAATTTCTCCAAGATCGATAGGTGCAGGTGAACAGATTTATCAGGTCAGAGCAGGAACCAAATAAACCAGTCAGAATCACTGAGACCGGGATAAATCATTGGGTCAAAAAGTGTATCACTGGTTCAAAGAGGGAAACAATCTTTCCAGAACAAAAGGATCAAAACAGAAATTCCAGGACAGTTATCTGGACACAATGTAATAACAACAGTTCCTTCCTCTAAGCTAGAGAAATAGAATCAAGGCTAGAGGCAAACTCCAAGAATAGTAAAGCCTGAGTTTAGGCAGATAAACCTTGTCAGAACAAAAGGAAGACAGACGGACCTCCAGATTTGATTCCCTTTCTTGGATGACAGTAAAGACAACCCTAAAAGGACTAAATGAAAGGGCTATGTATTTGTCCCTAATTAAGCTGTAATTTTTACCTAAGGCAATGAAGAAATGAAGAGGGCACATTACTCTTATTTTATAGATAAAAAAAACTCACAGCTTGGAGAAGCTAAGTTACCTGTTCAAGGTCACAAAGCTTCTAAGTATAAAACTGAGGTTTTAGCCCAGGATTGTCAGGCATCAGAATTCGTGCTATTTCTACTCATAGTTTCTTTTAAAGAACTTCCTTTCAAAATTCTTCAAAGCCTTTTTCTTCAATTTCATTTCTTAAAGCCATCCCACAGGCATTCTTCATTGGTATCTCTTTAACCTCAGAGTAGCAACCAGCTTAAAGGAGTTCTATTGGGGGCTAGCTATGAAAGAGAGATTAAGTAAAACACATTCATAGGGGCAAGAAGACTCTGCTTCAGGTGCCTAAGGGTGGGACAGCTGAGAGGATTCAAGGGATAAATGAACATCATCCTAGGAACACTTCCACCCCTTCTAGTCTTTCACCCAAGCCCCTTCCTTTACCTCCATGGAGCCGGCTTTTCGGTTACGAACGAGTGGTGATCTCCTTGGGAGGCCAGGGCCCTCAGAGGGCTGGGGTGAAGTTTGCAATGCCCTGTCTGGCTCATCTGATGCTTTCCCTGGGCACAGGTTCTCCATGCTGCCTTGGTCTGTTTTCATCTCCTCATTCTATTCAACAACAGGCACAGATAAGAGAGCCTCCTAAACTCAGACTCCCCAACCCTCCAGCCTCCTAAACTCAGACTCCCCAACCCTCCAGCCTCCTAAACTCAGACTCCCCAACCCTCTAAACTCAGACTCTGCAACCCTCTTCCCTCCCTGTTTCCCACTTTCCCACCACTCAGTTCCTAAATTTTCCAATCCCAATTCTCAACACTCTGACCCACCTCAGAAGAGGCTGGACGGAATCCACAGCCTGTTGGGGCACTGCCTTCTTCCTCCATACCTTTCACTCCAGGACTGAAGTGAAGCTCTACATGGAACCGCTCCTCTGATAAGGGATCCTACAGGACATTACCAGATTAAGGGGAAGTTGGAAGAAGCAGGATATGGTGGTGGAAGACCAGGCAGGGGCAATAGAAAGGAATTCAAAAGGATACATCCTCCTGGGACTGAGGTTTCAGTGTCTGGCTCCACTCTGGAATGGATTTGCTATAGCTTCCCTTTAACCATAGTCTAATGTTACAGAATCCTCATTCCCTTAGTACTTACTGTTTCTGGCTCATCACTCCATGTGACTTACCAACTTACAATTCTACAACCCCTTCCTATATCTCCCATAGTAAATCAACTTTGCTACGGTGCATGCTGCAGCATATTTAAAGATATCTTTGTGGAGCCAGATGAAAAAGTTGTATACGTAACAATGTTTGAGGGAAAAGGACTAATTTATAGCATCAGTCCTGGTGCTAATTTACAGCATCATTATTGATGTCATGCCAGAGCTATGTGCTAGGATATTTCTCTGGCTCAACACCATCCGAGAAAACATATTCTGTTCTAGTAGAAACCTCTTGGACATTCTGTGTCATGTGCTCTAGGTGCCACATCTATCCAGAGCCTACAAATTTTAAGGAAAAGAAACTTTTTTTCTAAAAAGTAACAGTAGAGAGAAAGGCTCTCTCTTCATCCCACCCTACTGGGTCCTCACCTGTGTGTTGTCCTCATAAAGCATGATGACAATCTGGGTCATGTAGTTGAGCTCTGAGATAGCACTAAGATAAGCCAAAGCCCGCTGCCATTGTACATCCTGGGTCTCCTATCAAATACAAGAAGAGATCAGCCATGGTCCAAGGACAAGGGAATCAGGGAATGGGAAAGGAGCCAACGAGCATGGAGGAAGCTTGCAGTAAAAAACAAGCATGAAGAAAATAAAAGAATACTGGAAAAAGACTTTCACAAGTTGAAGGCAAAAGGAGGATCCTTACATCAAGAAGTCCCCCATAACGGAAGACACTGAGCAGGGAGTGGACGTGGCTCTCACTGGTGAAATAGAGACGAGTTCGAACATGGCGACCTGGGGAGAGCACTCCTCGGGAGTACCTGAGATAATAACTAAGTCACTCATACAGTTAGATAATCCTCTTCCCACCCCTTCACAAACTCCCTCCTCCCACCTCAAAGACTTCTCTCTTTTCCATTCCAGAATCCCTTCTATTCTTGGTTCCTCAAGCTGTCCCAGCCTTGGTTCCTCCAGGGCTCCCTGACATGTCCCTCCCTCCATCCAGCACCCCTCCCAGCCCTCCCTCACAGGGGATGCAGCTTGTTGACAGACTCATCCTCGTGGGTTCTCTGCAGGTCAAGTAGTATCTTCCGCAACAGTGGAAGACAGAAGCCCACAGCAATTTCCAGTTTCTCCTCCCGACTGATCCCATATTCCTAGGGGCCAGAGGCCAGGAATAAGTACCTCAACGAATTTTGTTTTCCACTTGCCTCATCCTCCCATGCCCAACATCATGCTTGTTTTCACCTCAGGTCTAGGGCCTCTCTCAGAGCCACCACATTCTGCCTCTTCAGGCTTCTCATCAATTAGCCTTCTGTACTTACCCAGAGCCAGAGCGGACCTTGAGAATTGTAGCAACTTAACCAATTACTTCTCTAAGTTTCCTTCCCCTGGTTTCCACACCTCTCTTCCTTTCCACTTGTTCTCTCTTTCCTTCCCCAGTACCCCTAGCCCCAAACTAGATTTCGCATACAAGACATACCTGGGGAATGACCACATCAGCCAGCGCTTTAGAAAGATGTAGCAACTCTGCTGTGCCTTGAAGTCCCAGACTTCCATTGTGCTGCACATCATATTTGACACAGTCATAGATGTCAGGGATCTTACTGATGTCATATCGCCCACTCTTCTGTCGAAAATCCCGTTCCAGCTTGCTCCAACGTTGTAGCATTAGCTCTAGTGTCTCGCTGTGGTAGAGTTGTAGGTCTAGAAGGAAGGTGGGCAGTCAGAACCAAAGATTTTGCCTCTAACTAAAAACCCTGACAACTTTGAAGCAGACCCAGAAAGATGAGGATGCTTTGTCTTAGACATTTAAGAGAGGAGTCAGGAGTACCTGAGAAACCCATCCATATCTGAAACCTTGAAGGGAACAGAGCAGTATCATACCCACCTATAGACTTGGGATCCTGCATCCGTTCCTGGATCTGGTGAGTGAGGTTTTCAATCAGGGCAAATACCTGATCACAGATCTTCACAGGATTTTGGATGAGAGCCATGGAGTTGAGCAGAGAAGTGCTTCTAGTGGGAGCAAGCTATTGGAAAGAGAGAGAAGAAAAGCCAGATAGGCTCAGTACCCATTGCCAAGATACCTGTGAGATTACACACAAGGAGACTGCCTGCAACACAAAGTTGGCTCATTCCAAAGAGCACTCTTAGGCTACTGGACATACCAGTAGTTCAGGGCCTTCAGTTTAGGAGACTGCTCTAGCACACAGTCACCTAAGAGAGGTTATCTTAAAAATCATGGAGTCCAGAGGGAATAAAGAAAATCTAGGGTTTTTTTTCTTAGAGGTTTTAAAACACACATAGAAAATACGGGAGAATAAAGATTAAACCAAAATCCCTCAAAATTCCCACTGAAAAAATATTTGCCGGTGCGGTCTGAGCCGTCCACAACAAAAAGCTTGCGGGAGCTCGGCGGGCAAACGGACGGGCGCAGGGACGCGGAGGCCGCGCCTCCTCGCCGCCCCGCCACCGCTGCAGCTCCGCCGCCCACGGGGACGACTTACAGACCGAATTTGAACGCGCACATACCCACCGCCTCTCTCAACGTGGCTGGAAGTGTCCACTCTCCTTCTACCAGCATGGCAACGTCCTCCCAGTACCGCCAGCTGGTGAATGACTATGGGAACCCTCCTTTGGCTACACCCAGGGAACAGGGAACAGCCAGGTACCCCATGGCAAATATGCTGAGTTGCTGGCCATCATGGAAGAGTTGGGGAAAGAGATCAGAGCGAGAGTGCCATGGAGAGGCTAAAACGAGGCATCATTCATGCTAAAGGACTGGTTCAGGGGTGTTGGGCTGAAACAGAACAGCATGCCAGATCCTAGCCGCCTAGGTAGCTTTAAAGGCTTTCCATCTTTTTACAACTGTAACTTTTTCCAATGAAGTTACAGTTCATTTCCCCTGTTCAGATGTAACTCTTGTTTTCAGTGTTAAGTTTTTTATTTCTCCTTGTTTCCCTCCAGTGAGTGGTTCACTAGGCTCTGACCTAGACTTAAAGCTTGAGAACAGATTTTGCAATTGATTAGGAGTTGTGTTTTAAATAGGAAGTACCCAGGGTTTTTTTTCCCCTAAAGCACTGATAAAAAAAAGAATTATTGAAAAAGTTACCTATCATCAAACTGAGTGTGACTTCAAGATCCCAGTATCTCACTTGCATCTTCTTTTTTGAATACACTTATGGTAACTAAATTGTTCTTTGTTCTTTTTCATTAGCTAATACAACTTTAAGGATTCTGTTCTTAGTAAATACTGACAGCACGCTTTACTTAGTAGCCGGTCCCAAGTTTGGCAATACGGTGTAGATTCTGCTTAATATAACTTCTTTTTTGCTTAAGCATTTGCATGACTATTAGTGCTTTGAAGTCAATTTAAAAAGTGCACTTGTTATAAATACAGAAGAAAGAGCAACCTATCATACCTAACAAGGATGCCTGAAAATTTTCATACTGAGACTGTATGTAGATTTGTTTTGTGTTTCCTGAAAGTTGATCAAAATGTCTGAAAAAAAATGACTAAAACTGTTTGCATCTTTGTATGTATTTATTACTAGATATAATAAACCTTATTTTCATTAACAACAACAACAAAATATTCCCACAGAATGTTGTCCTTGATGGATAGTGGAGAGAACACTATCTTGTTCCTCTAGACAAAATGCTAGCCTGAACCTAGAGTGAGGTACTGCCTCAGAACTAGGTTCCAATAGTCGACCTTTTGGGACAATTATAGTCACATAGTCAACGTAGGATGCCACCATATGGGGAGGAGGAGAGAGGCTTGGGTGTGGAATGTACATGCTCTACCTAGGTCCTCCCAAGTCCCATTTTCACTAGAAAAAGGTTAGAAAGGGAAAAGTGTCTTAGTTTAATGGATTTGTCATTGGTAAATGGATTGGAAAATAAGGGAGCAAAGTCCTGTCCCTTAGCAAGTCTTGTTTAGAGCAGAAATGTCATTCCCTACATAATGTACTCAACTACTGAACTCACTTAAGAACCTATCAGAATGTGCAAATAAAACTGTTTAAAAATGAACAGAGAGATACAAATGCCAGAGAACATGTGGAGAAAGAGATGTACATATTTACTGTTTACAGAGAAGCAGAGTGGTACAGACCCTCTGAAGGGCAGCGTGGTAGTTCCATAGGAGGCTACAGGTAGGGTTGCCATATGCTCCTGCAACCCTGTTTGCTAGGTATATACTTGAAAGGATCTAAGAGTAGGGACATGAATGGACATTTGCACACTGGTATTTATGGCGGCAGTGTTCACTATCTGCAATGGATGGAAGTGGCATATCGACTAAGCAATGGAAGGGGGAACTGTAGTATATACATACAATAGACTACCGAGCAGCTGGAAGAAGGAGCGAAGTTGTGAGGTATGCAACTATATGCATGAACCTTGAAGACTGAATGAAATTTGAGAAACAAAAAGACATATTATTAAGAGTAATGAGTTGATATTGATGTATCGCTGCATTCCATACTCTAATGCCCTTGGTAAAATAACTTATTAAAAATTTGATTGGAGGGCGGCTGCCGTGGCTCAGCAGGTGGAGCTCCGACCTGCCGTGCTGGAGGTCTGGAGTTCGATCCCTAGTGCCTCCTGCCCATATGCAAATTAAAAAAAAAAAATTTGATTGGAGTTAGAGATAAGAGTAAAGCTACAAATAGGCCAAAACAGGATTAAGGTACTAATTTCCATTTCATTAGCAATAATACTTTAACCACTAAGCTAACACGATCCATGATTTGAAAACATTTGAATACCTACAATATGCTATGCTAGACTCTGTGGGCTACAGAGGATTAGTTAAAATTCAGTATACCTCAGAACTTTGCCTGGTTTTGTTTCAAATCTAGATTGTATAAAAAAGAAGAATGGGATGGATTAATAAAGCTATGTTTTATGTAATGCAACTACCACAGCATATGAAGAAATGCTTCTACAATAAATTTTATTTTAATGAAAAAAAGAGACATTATTATGCCTCGCTCATAGAAACTATAATATACAAACTCAAAGAACTGAAGTCAAGAGCATGGGTTTTCAGGTTACGGTCTATTATAAAGGTTCCTAGACTGTAAGTTCTTACAGCAGGCACATCTATTCCAAAGTTGTAACCATTATTTCTAAATTTTGAGATGCCGAGCTATTTGTGTATAACCTGGTCATTCCCTGGAACTTCAGGTATTTGTGTTAGACCCAGAGTTAGAGCTAGGAAAGTCAGCATTACCCCATGCAGCAACTGTTTAAAAAGTTGAAAAAGTAATTAGACTTTGACTAGAGATATGAACGAACCTGATCTGGATAGGACTAAGGTAAATCAGAATACAGGGTAAAGGATGATATGGTCTATATTTTAAAACTTCAGCTCTTGTGTGAGACCAAAGGGAGAATTGTTTATTTGGTGCAAAATTCCTATTTTGGGTAGCACATCATCTAATCTAACTTGTATGGTCAGTTTACTTGAACACCATAATTACATGGAATCTTGAACAGGAAGTAAGATCTTATTGGTTTGTACAGGTTAGTGTGATACTGCAATATTTTCCAAAGTAATCTGAGCAAAAGATTAAAAAGTATTTGTAAAGTCCCCTTGGGGGACTTGGGAGAAAGGAGGAAATATTCAACTTCCCCATCTGGGGAATTCTTATATTCTTGCAAGCACTGGGGACAACCAGACTGAGATCTTGATCTTGGGGCTCACCCCTGTGAAACTTATTTCTGTAAAGGAGAAGCTAAGCCTATATGTTATCCCCAGAGAACTTCTTCTGTTGCTCAGATGTGGCCTCTCTCTCTAAGCCAACTCGGCAAGTGAACTCACTACCTTCCCCGCTACAAGGGACATGACTTTACACCCCTGGGAACATGGAACCTGACTCCCAGGGATGAGCCAGTACCTGGCATCATGGGATTGAGAAAGCCTTCTTGACTAAAAGGGGGAAGAGAAAAATGAGACAAAATAGTTTGAGTGGCTGAGAGATTTCAAACAGAGTTGAGAGGTTATCCTGGAGGTTATTCTTAAGCATTATATAGCTATCCCTTTTTAGTTTATAGTGTATTGGAGTGGCTGGAGGGAAGTACCTGAAACTGTTGAACATTATTCCAATAGCCTTGATTCTGGAAGACAACTGTATAACTATATAGCTTTTATAATGTTACCATGTGATTGTGAAAACCTTGTGGCTCAAGCTCCCTTTATCTAGGGTATGGACAGAGGAGTAAAAAGTAACTAAGGACAAAAAATAAATAATGGGGGGAGATAGGGGGTAAAAAAAAACATGAGTAGATTGCAATACTAGGGGTCAATGAGAGGCAGAGATAAGGGGTATGGGATGTATGGGTTTTTTCTTTTTATTTCTTTTTCTAAACTGATGCAAATGTTCTAAAAATGATCATGAAGAATACATAACTAAGTGACAATATTATGAGCCACTGATTTTATACTTCAGATGGTTGTATGGTGAGTGAAGATACCTCAATACAATTTTTAAAAACTATCAGAAAAGAAGAGCTATTAGAGGTGTGATGTTGGAAAACCATTGTTTGACAAATGATTGTCTGTCACTCATGGCCTGGATCCATTCTAAGCCAACACTAAAGTCAAATGCACCCAGAGGCAGGGTGATATTAGGCCAAGTCTGAACCCCAGATGGGACCCAAAATATGGGATTTCTTTAGGAGCCTGGACTAACAGAAACTTGTTACAGGAAAAGGACTTGTATAGACTCTAATTTATATCCCTGCTAAAGCCCTAAAAGCCTTTGGGATTGTTCCCTGGTGCTAGATGGGTAGACTAGGGCACTCTCACACTCAGCAACTGCTGTGTGATATGCAAGAAAACAGATGACCACATTGGGTAGTGGCATCCTCTGTGATTAATACCATGAGGCAATGTACTGGAGTGGTGAACAGCCTGAGCAGTAGAGTTAAACTCTTTCAGTTCATACTAGTGGGGTGACCTCAGAAAACTAGCTAAATTCTTCTGAGTCTAGCTTTCCTCATGTGTAAAATGTAGAAAAAGGAGTACAGTTCCACTGTCCTTGTGGTAGATTAAAGACAGCCATTACTTCTTTGTCACCTTCCCCTTCCCTTGAATCTGAATTGGCCCTATTATTGCCTGGCAATAAAAAAAACAAAATTATGTTGCACTATTTCTGGGTTTATGCTTTAAGAAAGCCTAGAAGCTTCTGCTTTTGGGCTTTAGGGGAGCGCTGTGCTACCATCTAAGCAGTCCAGCTACCATGCTAAGGAAATCATACGGAGAAAACATGTGGAGAGGAGAGGCTCTGAGAAGACATGGAGATCATGAAGAGGAAGAGAGTCCAGCTATCCCAGCATCCCAGACAAGGGTCTAGCTGATTCTAGGCCCAGTCAAGATCTGACTACAATTTCATGAGAGTCTACTATCAAGACCAGTTGAGCCCAACCGAAGTATGATAAGATAATAAATGGTTGTATTTTTTTTTCACTGCCTCTTTGATCTGAATCTGGTCTTTATTCAAAATAACGTATCAAAATGATGTTGAGTTTTATGGAATAAGCGGTTTAGAGAGCAGGCATCTTTTCTTCTATGGTAGGTTTCTTTTCTGCTGGCTTCTTGGTAATTACAGCCTTCTTTCCCAAAGACATCTGCTTCTGTGGCTTCTTCTTAACACCAACAGCCTTCTTCCCTTTCTTCCCCGCAACAGGCTTCTTGTCTGAAACCCCTTTCTAGATTTGGCCTCTAGCGCTGCTGCAGCTTTATCTACCCTAAGTTTGTGATTTCTGTTCCAGCGAAGAATGGTGTTTCAGTGCCTAGTTTTTGCATATGAGTTTAGTTTCAATGTGATTCTCAGTTTTTTTCAGTGGATTCTTTTTTAGGATTCTGCAATGAATCTTCTTGCGTAGTGATCGGAGGGCTCTTTGAATCTCTGGGCTTTTCAAGATTCTGCTAAAGTCTGTATTCATCATCTTGTGCATGGGAAGGTTGTAATCACTCCTGAGAGGGGCAGCTTTACACGAAGTGCCATAAGGGTCATCCAACTTACAGAAAGAACTTTCAGTCCAAATGTAGAAACGTCCCACATGCCCAACAGGAGCAAGTTTCAAAATGTTCAGCTTGTTTACATTAAGCAGAATAATTCCAGGGATGTTTCTGAAGGCCTTGGTGATACCATCGTCCTCATTATAGATGATGCATGGTCCCCTGTGCTTATATGGTGACGGTTTCTCATTTTGCCCTTGCCAGCTCTCATTGGCTGAGAAGCATAGACCTTTCTGATATCATTCCAGGCCTTAAGCTTATTAAGAAGCAAAACAGCCTCCCTGGTCTTCTTGTAGCCTTCAACTTTATCTTCGACCACCAAAGGAAGTTCAGGAACTTCCTCAATACGATGACCTTTAGGCGTGACCAGTGCTGGTAAGGCTGAAGCAGCCAGGGCAGAGTAGATAGCATATTGCTTCTGTGTCGTATTTATTCTTCAGTGCCATCGACACCGTGTTTGGGTTGGTGCAACCATACGGCCTCCATGATACATATTTCCAAAAGTGCCTTGGCCAGATCGGTGAGTCCCACCACCTCGAACTCTGGGAATTAAGTTACTTAATTTTTAGGGTTCTTTGCAGCAATAGATAACCGGGACATTCTTTTATCCAAAATCCTTGGGACTAGAAAACAATTTGGCAGTTCCTCAAAAAGTTAAACATAGAACTACCATCTGGCTCAGCAATTCCACTCCTAAACAAATACCCTAAATATATGAAAGTAGGGACTCAAGCAAATACTTGTGCACCAGTGTTCACTGAGGCATTATTCACAGTACACAAAAGGTGGAAGGAATTCAACTGCTCATCAATACATGAATGCATAAACAAAATGTGGTATAACCATACATAGAAATATTGTTCAACCATAAAAAGTAATGAAGTTCTGATATATGCTACAACATGAATAAACCTTGAAAACTTGTTGCTAAGTGAAATAAGCATGGCACAAAGGAACAAATATTGTATGATTACACTTATGTGAAATGCCCAGAATAGGCAAATTCATAGAGGCAAAAAAAGCAGGTAAGAGGTTGCCAGAGGTTGGGAGAGTGAGGGGTTACTGTTTAATGGGTAGAGTATCTGTTTGGGGTGAAGAAAACATTTTGGAAATGGATAATGGTGATGGCTGTACAACATTGTGAATGTAATTAATGCCACGGAATTGTATATTTAAAAGTAGTTCAAATGTAACCCAAACCATGGAGCCCAGGATGAGAATGAGGGTTTGTAATTCTGTATAGCTCAATGTAAGGCCTGGATACATCCCCGAGTATGTTGAGCAGTTAATTTAAAAATAGCGGCAAAGTCCCTTAAGGGATGGGAGAAAAAATAGGTAATGATTAAACTTTACTACAGGGGAAGCCCTTGATACTGACTCAAACATGAGGGACTCCCAAGTCAACAAGCCAAGCCCCTGATCTTTTTGTTGGTTAATATTTTTGTGGAGAAATATCCATATACATAGTCTAACCATATTATATAATCAATGGCTCACAATATCATTACATAGTTGTGTATTCTTCACCAAGATCATTTTTAGAACATTTGCATCACTCCAGAAAAAGATATAAAAAGAAAAAAAGAGAACTTATACAGCCTATACCCCTTACCTTTGGTCTTGCACAAAGGTTGAAGTTTGAAAATATGCAAGTCCTTAATCTTGAGGTTTGCTCTTAAGAAGCTTATTTATGTAGCGGAGAAGCTATTAATCCTACCTATAGCTATGTCTAAGAGTTACTTCCAGAGGACCTTTTTTGTTGTTCAGATGTGGTTTTTCTCTCTTTAAGCCCAACTCTGCAAGTAAAATAATTACCCTCCCCGCTACATGGGACATGACATCCAAGAGTGAAAATCTCCCTGGCAACATAGGATATGACTCCCAGGGATGAGCCTGGCCCTGGTACCATGAGACCGACAATGCCTTCCTGGCAAAAACGGGGAAAAGAATTGTAGCAAATAATGTATCAGTGGCTGAGAGAGTTCAAATAGTGAAGAGGCTACTCTGGAGGCTACTCTTAAATGCAAGCTTCAACTAGATGTTGTTAATAACCAGTCTGCCAAATCCCAACCAAAACCATTCCTGCCAGCCCTAAAGAACACCTAGGGCTCTATGTGAGATTTTACCAAGGTCCCATAGACTATGATTACTTTCCAGAAAACACAACTACCAGATGGGTTCCTAGGCCAGATACGTCCTGAAACTCAGAGGGGTTGGCTTCTCCAGAACATCAACTAGTTCCATCCCTCTATCCCGTATTATCAAAAGCCCTTTCCAATATGAAAAAGTTAGAATGGGCATAACCCAAATACCCCTAAAGATTGGGAGAAAGATCAAAGGAGAAGGTGGAGTTATAACAGAGAAGACAGGATTTAACAAATGAGTATAACTGCTGAATCATTATATTGGTATTTCTTTTCATTTCTAGTATCTTAGAGAAGCTGGAAGGAAAAACCTAAAATTGTAGAACTGTAACCCATACCAAACTCTGAAATCTGTTCTATAATTAATTGCTGCAGTGTGTTTTGAAATCTACTTTTTTTTTGTATATATGTTATTTTTCACAATTAGAAAAAGTAGTTAAAATGGCAAATTTTATGTTATATATATTCCCCCCCACCAATAAATTAAAAAAGAAAAATCCTTGGGACCAGCTATGGTTTGGATTTAAGAATGTTTTGGACTTTAAGAAGTTAATACAGTACATATGCCATTTGTTATATAATACCTCCAGCAGAATCTAGAGTAAAACCAAACACATTATTTCTGCAGCAAAATGTATGACTATTTTACATGAAGTATGGTAAATGAGGATTATAAATAGCCTTATGACAGTTCATGTCAGGTTCTGCTGCCAAATGAGTCTTGGTACCAAATTTACAACAATCTTTTTTATTTCTGAAATTGTGGATAAGAGACTAGTGGACATGTACATATGTAACTCAAAGGGTTACTATACGGATTAAATGAAATAATATGTGTAAAGCACCTAGAACAGTGCCTGGGTATCTTGTAAGGACTATTATTATTGGTTACTATTATTTAGAATTCTAGGAATTTGGGATCCAGGGTATTTTGAGCACAGAGACAGGGAGAGCCTGACCTGATCATAGTCCTCAGAGCCAAAGGGTGCATCCTGCTGCAAAATATGGTGCAGCCGAGCCTTTACCCGGTGCTGGCAGCTGCTCAAGGAATCACCATCACTGTCCAGGAGCCCATTCATGTTGGCACTTTTCACCATTTGTACCAAGATGGGTGTCAGCTCCCCTTCTAAAGCCAGCAGGCCCTGGAGGCAAAGCACAAGGTCTGTTAGTTTCCCTTCCAGGCCACTCCCCCCTAGGCTTAACTGGTCCCAGAGATCAAACAGGAACTGTGTTGGAGACCTGGGGTTTAGTCAAAGGGCCCATCCCCATTAATTTTTCCCTGCTTATTCTCCATAGTATAGAACTATATCAGACACAAGCAGAACCCCTCTGAGTCATCACAGGAACACCTTGACCTGCTATCTACTCCTCTACTTGACGGAGGCGGGCACTGCGGGAAAACAGTTGTATGAACCTTAGCAAAGGCAGCAGCAGTCATCTGGACCCGGCCCTCATCAGAGGCATAGATCTTGAGGTCATGGCGGAAAGTGCTATGGAGACGAAGCAGTCCACAACCAGGGAAGCCAGCGTAGTCACCTGGAGGCAAAGGGGAGGACTCAGAATGGACTGCTATAAAACCCAAGTGGAAGAAAGAATATTAATTTTCCTTCAAACTTCCCCACTGTCTCCATCACTTCATTCCCCCCAATTTATTCCCTAATCATCTTATCCCAGTCCTGCTTGGTTTTTACATCCCCACCCCACTCAAAAGAGAAACAAACAAAAAACACTCACCCTGTCCTCCAGGATACATGCAGCGGAAAGCTCGTCCCAGCTCCTCAGCCTGAACACGGCCAGCAGGAGTCAGTTCTCCACCCCACTTCAGTACCAGTAATAGCGAAGGAGTCAGAGTCTCCCCCTGTGGATCTGAGGGAATAAGGGGCAGTGAATAGATCTAGATCTAAGAAAAACAGTGGGAATATCTAAACGTTAGGTCTTCTGAGAAAATCAGAAAGGTAGTCTGGAGTAGAGGTCACCTAAGGTTCAAGAATAAGAGATCTGAGTGATAACAGGAAGAGGGTATTTCTGTCTCACCTTGCCCCTCATTAGAAGCTTTTACTCCATGAGGGTAATAAGTCAACTGCACCTTCCGATTGATGCCTGAGAAGTGACCATACCTGCAAGATAAAGTCACAGTTTCTACCCAGGACCCAGTTCTCACTGTAATTGGCTCCCTTTTCCTAGTCCCCTACTCACATCTCCAACACAGACTTCAGCTGCTCAAGTTTCCCAGTCTTCTCTTCGATCTCACCCCCTGGCTCTTTCTCCAGTTCAGCCAACAGCAGTCTTGTGAGGTCTAGCACCTCCTGGAGGAAATAAGAGGTGTGTAAGTAGTAGGCTAGTCCTGGCCATTTCATCCTTGTCTCTAATCAAAGTCCCCAATCCTATATCCCCTATCTTTCCTATAGCATTGTTCTTTCTGGCCAGATTAACCACCTTACCTGTAGCTGTTCAGGTCGCTTTAGTTTTAATTTCCCTGTCTTATAGCCACCATGTTTTTCAAATAAGGTAAAAAACCTGAAGAAGTAAGGAGAAGCTTCAGTGTGGGGTGAGACAGTCAAAGCCTGCTTCCCTCACAAAACCCTTCATTTCCCTTCAAAAAACTACTTGCCTAAATTAGGATATCCTTCCTACCTTGGGTGTGTCACTTCCATCTTCATCTTCTGTTTGGGGGTGCGGTCCCCATGACGGATAATTGCAATGACACAACGAAGTTCCATCCTAGGATAGGGGATATTATCAGAGCCCCACTAATTCCACCCTAGTCATTACATCCTACTTCCCATGTCAAAGAGCTGAGGAAAAATTATCTGAGAGTGAGTGTATAAGTAGGGTTAAAGGAATTGCCTACAAGGACCCAGGTTCTATCAGTCAGAATATGGGTCAGAAAATACCCATGGTCTGTCTTAGGAAATCCCAAGTAGGTTACTCCAGATTTTAATTTTTGCTCACATGGTGCCAGATGTGGTAGGAACAATAGGAATGTCCTCAGCCTCTGTGGGGATGGACCATGGGATCTGGAACTGTGGGGCAAGCTCCCGCATTATGGTGTTCCTAGAAAGAGAAATAGGAAGAAGATAGGTGAAAATCAACAAACCTCAGCTACATGGATGAATGAAGTTCACAAATACAATGTTGAGCAAAACAAGTAAGTTGAAGAAGGATACATTAATATGTCTAAAAACATGTAAAAACCCATATATGTAGTAAAAATATAAATAAATCAATATGAACGACAAACACCAAGTTTAGGATTGTGGTTACCTCTGAGGGAGGGAGAAAAGAAGGGATATAATCAGGAAGAGGTACTGAGGGGCTTTAACTATTCTTTTTTCTTTTATTGTGAAAAATAACATATACACAAAAAAGCAATAAATTTCAAAGCACACCGCAACAATTAGTAATAGTACAGATTTCAGAGTTTGGTATGGTTTACAGTTCCAGATAAAAGGTTTTACCTTCTAGCTGCTCCAAGGCACTGGAGACTTAAAATATTAACATAATGATTCAGCAGTCATATTCATTTGTTAAATCCTATCTTTACTGTTATAACTACTCCTTCTACTTTGATCTTTCTCCCAAACGTCAGAGGTATTTGGGCTATACCCATTCTAACTTTTTCAAGTTGGAAAGGGCTGTCGATAATATGGGATGGGGGATGGAACTAGCTGATATTCTGGAGAGGTTGGCCTCTCTGGGTTTCAGTTATAGGTTTCTGGAAAGTAATCATAGTGTACAGAACCTTTGTGTAACCTCAGATAGAGTTCTCAGTATTCTTTAGGGTTGGCAGGATGGTTTCTGTTTGTTTGTTTTCAATTTTTATTAATAAAACCTATCAACATACAATATGACATTCTTTTTTTTTTCTTTTTTCATCACATAGTTGTATATTCATCATCATGATCATTTCTTGGAACATTTGCATCAATTCAGAAAAAGAAATAAAAAGAAAACAAAAAAAAATGCATACATATCATACCCCTTACCCCTCCCTTTCATTGATCACTAGCATTTCAATCTACTAAATTTATTTTAACATTTGTTCCCTCTATTATTATTATTTTATTTCTTAAGCTAGGTGGTAAATACACTATATTCATCATTCCTTACACACTTTTAATGTTTTCAATATTTCATGATGAATTTATTAAAAATCCAAGTTTCAGAACAGTATTATAATATGATCACATTTAGTAAAACGTGATTTTTTTTAGTAAAAAAAAATGGAGTTTCTTTATACACAGCAAAAATGATGCACTGTTATGTCCAAACCATTAAAGTAATTACCTCTGGGTGGGCCACAGTGGCTCAGCGGCAAGAACGCTTGCCTGCCATGCCAAAGGACCCGGGTTCGATTCCCGGTGCCTGCCCATGAAAAAAAAAAAAGTAAAAAAAAATGGTCTTGCTCTCTTTAAATTCTTTGTGCTTATAGGCCTTAATGTTTCTTAATACTTTCCAGCTTTTTGCTCCTTCTCATGATTGTCTTTATTCCTCTTATTTTTAAACTGTTCCTTTATTGGTCACATAAAACTACCTTCTTCAGAATTGAATGTATAATGTTTCTGCACATGGACAGACTTTTATTTTCTCTTGATGACTTATTTTATGTTGAATAAAGGCATACAGTTTTACTCTACTGACTG
>PVIY010046048.1:0-18699 GCA_004026745.1 Myrmecophaga tridactyla | reverse complement strand
ATCTCAGCACTTGCAGCTCAGCCCAGGCCTTTGGAGATGGAGAAAGAAGTCACCCCGGGGAAAGTTGTTGGAACCCAAGGGCCTGGAGAGAAGACCAGCAGAGACCATCCTGTGCCTTCCACATAAGAAAGAGCCTCAGTGGAAAGTTAGCTGCCTTTCCTCTGAAGAACCAACAAAATAAATCCCTTTTTATTAAAAGCCAATCCGTCTCTGGTGTGTTGCATTCCCGCAGCTAGCAAACTAGAACAGGTGAGAATGAGGAATGAAGAGGTAATGTTTAAATTGTACAGTTTCTATTTGGGGTGATGGAAAAGTTTTGGCCATGACAACGGTGATGGGAGCACACACTGTGAATGTAATTAAAAGCACTAACATATATTTGAAGGCAGTTAAAAGGGGAACTCTAAGTTGTATATATGTTATTAGGAGAAAAATAAAAACAAAAATAGAAAACTGTAGGACTGTTAAACACAGTGAACCCTAGTGTACACTGCAGACTACAGTGAATGGTCCAGTTATAAAAATGCTCTTTCATCAACTGTAACCAAATGTATCATGCTAATACAAAGTGTTAATAGTAGGGTAATATGTGGGAACTCTGTATTTTAAGCATGATTTTTTTTTAAACCCACAATTTCTCTAATAAAAAAGAAAGAGTAATATGGTTCTTGGGTGCTTCCTTTGAAAATTGCAATCTTGGTCTGACCCTTGATTTTGGAATGCTGCATCTAATATATTTTGGATTTCAATCAAAATTTACATTCTAACATATTATTAATATCTATAAAATGAGAGTTTGGCTTCAGTCATTTTAAAGTTTTTTCTGTTAAATGCTGTGGTTTCAATGTTATGTAGTTTTGCATATCTTGATACTCAGAATATATAAAGAACATTTATTTGTAATAAAGGAAAACATAATTCAAAAACCACAATTTGCTGAAAAAAACTTAGAAAAGAGCTTTTTCTTCTCCAGTAGATGTAAAATATCTGTTTTCATGTTTACTATTGTAGATGCTTCTATATATTGTCGTTTTCAAGGAACATTTTGAAAGATTGGTTAACCAGAAGTTATTTCTGTTATACTTGACTGCTCCCTTCCATTACATGAACTGATTTCATTTTATGCATTTAAAAAAATGTTATTTAAAAAAAAAACAAGTCAAAGATTATTTAGTAGTGTAGATAATAATAAAATAGCTCAAGGATTTTCATTATTGCTGGAGGAATATCTAATTGGTAAAGGGAGATATTGTGGTTATTATCCAGCATTTGGATTCTTATATTGGGGAATTTAAAATAAATATCTAGTTATTATTTAATGACATGGGTAAATATCCATGAATAAGTTAGATTTGGACATAAAGATCCAGAAGCCATTTCAATGGGGAGAATGGATGATCTCAGAGAATGGTCTCTGGAGGAGAAGCCTTCTCTGATTGGTGTATTGGGTGATCCTCTTGAGAGGGGAGGCATCATTAGGAGACTGAGACAGAGGAAAGGAATACACAGGTTAGGAAAACAGCCAGGATTGCAGGGTATCTTGGAAACCAAACAAACAGTTTCAAAAAGGATATAGAAAACTGCAGCAGAATAGTGAATGGGAATGACAAAAAGAGTTTTGGGATTTGTCATGAAGGAGGAAAAAAGCCAGACTGCAGGACATAACGGAAATGGATACAGGATATTTAAGATATTTTTTTTTTGAGAAAATGGATAAGACAGGAAATACAGAAATTAAAATAAGGGCGAAAAGGAATTGGGGCAAAAAGTATTTGTTTTTGTTTATCTGTTTTGAAAATGGAATATTTGTGAACATTTGAAGTAATTAATTACATGTGCAAAATTAAAGTAAAAATAAAATAGAACCATAAACCTGTTGAAAGTAAGTAAAGGAGGATGGGGGCAAAACATCCCTGGAGCAAGAATAAATATAGTCAAGAGCTTAGGTGAAGAAAGCAACTTTAGAATCTGCGTGAGCCACCTCTTTGGGAAAGGGGGTCATGAAAGAAAGTATGAAATAAAATGGCACAACCAAATGCCCAAATCTTTCAGAGCTGTTGAATGAGAATTTCTTCAGGTGGCTAGGGAGGAGGGAACAAGAATTTATATTATTATAAACTCTATTTAGAGTCTGGGATTGTCATTCTGTTACTAGATTAGAAATAGCATTTGAAAACCACTATTTTAAATTCTGCAAGGTAAATTTTTATTTATTTTGATTTAGAAATATTAGGGCCAGAAGTTAAGGCAAAATAGTTTTTTTAAAAGTCAGTGTGTATGTGTACTCAATACATTTTCTACCTACTTGCGCAAAAAAAAAAAAAAAAAAAAAAATTCAGACAAACAGAAAACATACCCTGACAAGCCAGAAGCAACTACGAAGGATAGATCCTCATTCCTCAGCACTCCTTAAGATTAATGGGGATTCGAGGCAGGCTAGACAGGAAGAGAGGGGAGAGAAAAACAAAACAAAAAGTGAAGGAGTCCTTAAACAAGGACTTTAATCAAGATCAAGAAGGTCCCTGTCTGGCACAGATACCCTGCCTCGAGGCTACCCACCTACTTGCTCTGGAAAAAAAAATCAGTATGTTTTTTAAAGAGTTAATCTTTTTGTGCCATTAGAATATAATATTTAACAAAACTAAGCTGTCATATATTTAAAGGTAGAGCCCATGTAGTTTTAACAGATAAAAGCCATTATAAAAATGATTCCCACTAGATTCAGATATTTTGTTTTAGGCAGTTAGTGAGATGTTAAAGCCTACTTTTTAATGATCTTTTCAGTATTATGTATTTTTTGTGTCCAAAATCTTTAGGAATTTTATTTATTCTGCCAAGTATAATTTAGTATGATAAAACTGAATCCCATTGTGTCCTTTATACAGATACTTGTTTCTAAGATTGAGAAATTATGTTTAAAAATCTCATTATTTGCTAAAAACACCCATGAAAAGATTTTTCATTAGCAGATATTATCAATCATCTTTTCCCAAATAAAAAATAAAAAGAAGTATATATAATTCTACCTCTGATTGTATACTTAGGAGCTCCGATTCCCACCCTACTCCCAGTCCAGGATGATTTAACAGGAACGTGAAAAGAAAATGGAACTACAACCCTAATAGGAGAAAGTAAAGCTATCAAGATATCTGTGCAATATTAAATGAGTATACAACAACAAAATCCAAGGGAAAAGATTATTCTATTTGATTACATACTTAAATCTTATATTTTAAAAATGCCAATAAAAGAAACAAAGTACATCAGAGATTGGGAAAAATATTTGTGACAGATATGAAAGACAAATGGCTAATGATTTTTATTATATAAAGAAATCTGAGATACTGTCAATTGAACCATTAAGCTATCATTAGATCAATGGGCAAAGGATATGAACAATTTACTCAAAAGTGGAAGCAAATAGAAAATACACAGATATCTAATCTTAATGTTAATCAGTAATAATACAAGTTTCTATTATATTAAATCAAGTTAACAATTTAATACGTTTAAAAACAATACTTGCCAGTGCTGGTGAGATAACAAGTCCTATTTTTATATATAAGTGATGGCAGTGTTAATTGATGATGCTATTTTTGAAAGCTATTTGACATTATAGATCATGAGCCTTAATATATTTATATCTGCTGATCTGATTATTCTATTTCTGGAATTTAATACTCAGGAATAATCCAGAAAAAAGAAAAGCTATGGAAAACAACCCTAAGATGTCCAATTTTCAGAGCTTGTCTAATTAAATTATGGTTATTCCATTTAGTGGAATATAATATGAGCTAAACTTTATATACACTTGTAATTATGATGATTATAATATAAGGTCAAGTATTTGTTATGTTATTATGTAACAAACCACTCCAAAACTTCTTAAAACAATAATAATTTCTTTAGCCCCATAAATCTGCAATTCGGTGGGAAAGGCTCCTCTCTGCTCCATATGGCATCAGCTGGGGAGGCTCAACTGGGGGCTAGAGTATTCATGTCTAAGATTGTTCTCTTACATGGCTAACATATTGGTGCTTGTCAGCTGGTTGCTTAGCTAGGGCAGAAGTCTGGAGACCTTGATTTCTGTCCACGTGGGCCTCTCCACTAACTGTTTGGGTTTCCTCATGGTATGGTGGCACAGGTCCAAGAGCAAGTGTCCCAAAGGAACCAGGCAGAAGCTATATCATATTTCTGTGTCCTGACTTTGGAAGTGATAACATCACTTCCACCATGGTCATCAAGGAAAAAGACCATAGACTCCACTCAACCTGATTTCATGGGGAGCTCTGGAGCCTAAATGGCATCACAGAGGATGTTCCTTTCAGGGTCAAGGAGGCTAGGATATTATACCCAGCCAGCCATTGCTATATATCAATCAATTTATCAAGCAAGGGCTTACCCCTAGTGTGTGTGGTAGCCTTCCAGGCTTCTCTAGGCAAGGCAATTTCTATCAACCAATGGCAGTCTTCTGGAAAGTGCAAGAGGGAACACAGTAAACAGTACCCATAGCAGCTGGACAATGGGTATACCTGGGATCTGGGTGAGAAAGTACTGATTTAAAGATGGTATAGACCCCAGAAAAGCCATGTTCTTTTTCTTAATCCAATCTTGTAGGTTGGATCTGGCTTTGATTGTATTGTTTCCATGGAGGTGGAAAATAGTTGTGGGTGTAAACTTTTGATTGGATTGTTTCCATGGAGATGTGACTCCACCCATTCAAGGTGGGTTTTAATTAGTTTACTGGAGTCTTTAAGAGAGCTCACGAAAAAGAAAAGAGCTCAGAGCTGATACAGACTCAAACATTTGGATATGCTTGGCATGGTGACAGAGAAAGCTTAGCTGTCAGGACACAAACGTTTGGAAATCCAGGAGGTGCCAGGAACTGAGATTGCCAAGAAAAGCTAGACAGGAACCAGAACCCAGCAGACGTCACCATGTGCTTTCCCATGAGGTGTTAACCAAGGACCCACAGCACTGAAAAGTCAGAACCTGGAAAGAGCCAAGGGAATATAAGAGAGAAAATCCAGAGTTGTCCCAGAGAAGTTAAGAAAGGAACAGCATATGATGGCCACATGTCTTCCCAGCTGATGGAGGTGTTCTAGATGCCGTCTGACCCTTTCTTCAGAGTCAAGGTTTCTTTCTTTGGATGCCTTAGTTTGAATATTTCTATGGCCTTTGAACTGTAAACTTGTAACTTTTTTTAAATCCCCTTTATAGAAGCCATTCTATTTCTGGTATACAGCCACCACCAACATCTGCTATAATAGGTGTTTGACAATATTTAACAAAAATCATTCTGTAGCATACCATATACAAAATTCTCATTCAGTTCTAAAACCACTATTTTACTGTACATGTCTTCAATCATATGATAAAACTTATTTGATCAGAATTTAATTTTTAAATTTGCTAAATATGCCAGGAACATTATTTTATCATTTAAATTTCAGATTATTGAAAGGAAATCACAGACAACTTATTTTTAATAAGCTCAGAAGTATCACAGATTCAGATAATACTTTTGTTTTGTCCCTGATACAATATCTTTCCTAGTAAGATAGAAAGATAGGAAGTTATAGTAAGCTAATAAGTGATTTAATGATTGCTATTATCTTATTTTCACTGAAATTTTAAAAAGAGATTTTGTTCAAAGTAATAAGTTACAGATAGAATTGTTCTAGTAGAAGAATGTCTACAGAGCTGAATTTAAAGAATGTACGGCATGAATGAAATCCTATCAGCACCCAGAAATGATTTAAATTACAAAATAAAGTAGATACACTGATTGCTTGAAGAGTTTTTAGGGAAATGAATGTAGTGTAGATAGAACTTTGATACTGTAGTCACGTAATACAGTGGCATAGTGGAATTTGATTGTTTTTCATCTTATAACTGTTGTTATACTGAGTTCATTCATGCTGAGTATTTGTCAGTGCCTAATGGCTACTATGAAATTATATACCTGGATGAAAACTGGACCTCATAAATAAGGCATGGACTAATTGGGGGCATCCGTTAACATTAAAAATCCCCTAAGACCCAGCAAGCAAATCTACTCCTCACATGCTATCATCGCAGAATACTCACACATGGCCATACAATATTTTTAGCCTTGTTTTTTTTTTAATTCTGGAGTGGGGGGAGGGGTATGGTCTGGGAATCAAATCCAGGTCTCCTGCATGGAAGGCGAGCATTCTAGCACTGAACCACCTGTGCACCCTTAGCCTTGTTTTTAATAGCAAAAAAAAAAAAAAAAAAAAAAAAAAAAAAACCCAAAAGGGAACAATCGAAGTGTCTCTCAATAGAGAATTAATAAAATTAACTATGGTATGTCCATACAGTGCATTCCTGTGTAGCAGTTAAAAAGAATAGATCTTTATATGCTGATGTGGGAAAAAAAGATCCAGAAGACATTGTTTATTGGAAATAACATATTTCACTCAATAATTGTGTACGATGTGATACCATAATTCTAAAATACACATGTAAGGAAGAAACTACAATGATTTCTTTTCCACAGGTACACATGTATGTATATATAAATTCCTAGAAAAGTATATGGAGTGATAGTCCACAGATGGATAGCAGTATTTCCTTTGGGAAGGGTTTGAGATGGGGCATGGTAGTCAAAAGAATTTTAAACCTTAGAGATAAGGTTTTTTTCCCCTTAAGGAAACATTTTTTCATTGATAACTTGTTAGTTATAATTAAAAAAGTGTAAGATGTTATTTGCAAATTAAAATGATATGCTTTACCGGTTTAAAGTATCATTTCCTTGCAGTAATATCAAACTCTGCCTTTACATTTAGAATCTAATTTTTCGTTTTCCTTATACTTGTGCTAATGCTATTGTTCAATACTGTTCTTTTACATAGCTTAATGAAGACAACCCAAACTGGTTCCTTCAGAAAATGTGTTACTTTATGTACAGGACCTGTTGTAAATGTCATAAACCTTACTATTAATTTGAGTATTAAAACTGCTCAGAATTACATCCTGTTAACCTCAGACATGTTGAAATCACAAAACATATACTCTTAGAGCATCAGATTAAAGATCAGATTAAAGAAATTAGATTAAAGGTCATGTAACTCAGTTCTTTATTAGTGTCTTAAGGAAATGAACGATTTTATGGCCTCTGCTATTTTTACTTTCATTTCTCTTCTTCAAAGAGATGTGCAATTTCATTTATTGTTTTTTTTAATTTTAAAATTTTGGATTAGCATTCCTATTTGATAGTTTTTCTGTTTCTGATTCAGTAGTTTGAAAAATCACTAACTTCATTTCAACATGTAAGTTTTCAAAAGAGACACAGAAATACATGACTTTGGGGATTGTTCTTGTCATTGCTTTCATGTACAGTATTTGATAATGCACATGACCTTGAATTCAAGTAATATGGATCAAAATGATATTTCTACATACCAGAAAAAGTATGCATGTCTACTGTAGATATACTGAACATAGATCAAAAAGAGACTTTGGAACACATATATTCATAATATAAAAACTTCTTACATTATATAATTTTATTTATTTGAATTGTAAACACTCATATTAATCATCCAGTTATTTTCTTTAAAACATAGTCAACTTATATAACTTCTGTGAAAAAGTAGAAAGTTGGACTTTGGGAATGTTCTTATGTACCATCAATTTTAACTTTATATAATGCCTAAGCAGAGAAAGCTAAAATATATACTTTTCCAGTTGTAAGCATATACAAGCAATGTAAAAAAATCCTTTAAATTCAAGAGACATGAACTTATACATTTTTTATTGTTATCAAATCTTTACTGTTCAGGACCTTTCAGAAGAAGAATTTTAGTTCATTATTCTAAATTATTTTATAAATTTGCCAAATCAAAAAAAAATACAATCAAATGAAAGCAGACTCCTCCCATCTCTTTTTTCACCAGTGTTCTAGTTTGCTAGTTACCAGAATGCAATATACCAGAAACGGAATGGCCTTTAAAAAGGGGAATTTAATAAGTTGCTAGTTTACAGTTCTAAGGCTGAGATAATGTCCCAGTTAAAGCAAGTCTATAGATATGTCCAATCAAAGGTATCCAGGGAAAGATACCTTGGTTCAAGAAGGCCAATGAAGTTCAAGGTCTCTCTCTCATCCAGGAAGGCACATGGTGAGCACAGTTACAGTTTTCTCCCTCAGCTGGAAGGGCACATGGTGAGTACAGCGTCAGCTGCTAGCTTTCTCTCCTGGCTTCCTGTTTCATGAAGCTCCCTGGGAGGTGTCTTCCTTCTTCATCTCCAAAACGCTGGCTGATGGACTCTTTGCTTCATGGTGCTGCAGCAATCTCTGCTCTCTCTGAATCTCTTTTATTCTCTAAAATGTTTCCTCTTTTATAGGACTCCAGAAACTTATCAAGACCCACCCAAATGGGTAGAGACATGTCATCACCTAATCCAGCTTAACAACCACTCTTGATTAAATCACATCTCCAGGGAGATGATCTGATTACAGTTTCAAACATACAGTATTGCATAGAGATTATTCTCCCTTTATGAAATGGGATTTAGATTAAAACATGGCTTTTCTAGGGGACATACATCCTTTCAAACCAGCACAACCAATAACTTTTCAGCAAGCAAATTTCTCCTTAAATTGAAGAAACTGCACATGAACACAAATAAAGTATATTAGCCTTCATACGTTATGTATTGTATGTTTTGGCTCATCAGTGAACCATCTTTGAAGATATGCTCGAGGACTCCTCTTTGTCTTTAACGTCTGCCAAGTCAGCTTTTCAATTCACTGTGCTAACTGAATTTTATGTACAGGCTGTATACTATATGCTGCATCAATTGAGATAAAATTTGTCAGCTTTATGCTCTTTTGCATAGGGTGGAATACTAATCGAATACAATTATCATACACATTAGTTTTCTTCATTTCATACTGAAATTCTATATCAGAGGGGCAAGAAGGGAGGACGTTTAACTCTGATTCTTCAAGTTGGTTCTGTTCTCTTAAATGATGGAGCTTCATGTCTGATCATGTTTCTGTCTGCTGATGTTATGCAATGGCAGGGCTGGGTCTGTATTTCTGTATGTGTACATATCGAAGAGCTGAGATAGCTTCTGTTTTGCTGATTTCCAGTTGAAATCTGTCAGACCCAGACTAAAGGAGAAGAGAAATATTATCTTTCTTCTGTGATTTACTTTGTCAAGTGAAAAGTCAAATGGTCCATGAGCAGGAGGCAGGAGTGAACACAGGGACTTGTGTGCCAAGGCTGAGCTTTGTTATGCTCTAGGCCATTTTCTAAGTTCTTTTTATGTAGCAATTTACATTTCTTTGCAATAGTGCTAGTATTATTCCCATTTTGTAGCTGGGGAAACTGAGGCAGAGAGAAGTTAAGAAACTTTCTCTAGGTCACACAGTCAGAAAATGACAGAGCCAGAATTTGAACACAGATAGTAAAGCTCTAGGGTACTGTTAACCATGGTAACATTATGTTGCCTCTCAGTCTCTGTTGGGGTCAAGAGCCTGATATGTCAGATCAAATGAGGAGATATAAGCAAACTTCCAAATCCAAGCATATGTGCTGGGGGTGATGTTAAGAAAACTTTTGTAGTGAGCAGACGTGGTGTCATTAATCATGTTTAATTAGAGTGTCAGTATGTAGAGGGCTCCCCTGGGGAAGGAGGAGCAACAGCATAGTGTGCAGGCTGAATGGATTTGTAATCCACCACAAAGATCCAAAGTGAGTCCCTAAATGAATCTATGCAGAACAAAAGCCTTAGTTCCAGGACAAGTTTTGTCCTTTTGCTGGCCTCCTGTTAAAGGAGATTTTTTGTATGGGCATATTGATTTGACGATGTGTCCTAGTCTGCAAAGCAAGTGTAGTGGATGGCTGCAAAGGGCTGGAGCCTCTAGGTCCATCACATTTTTAGCAGATAAATTGTTCATCGTTACTCTTCCAACCTGAATACATGGAATCTTGTGCATGATCTGATGTTACTTGGCTCATTGTGTTACTCAGTAAATATGAAATAACCCTGACTGTTTAGAAAAAGATTAACTGGTTATCAGCCATGAGTGCTAATGTAATATCTTTGTAGTTCCAGAAATCACAAAGCACATGATTGTCAATAAACATTTTTTTTTTTGAGCCTGTGTCATCAGGTTCATGTGTCAACTTGGCCAGGTGTTGGTACCTCTTTGCCTGGTTGGGCAAGTGCTGCCCTCTCTGTTGCTATGAGGACATATCATAGAATTAAATCATGATCATGTCTGCTGCATCCACAGCTGATTCCATTTGTAATCAGCCAAAGAGAATGTCTTATGCAGTGAGTGATGCTTAATCTAATCACTGGAAGTCATTTAAGGAGGATTCAGAAGAGACAGGCTCTCTTCTCTTCCTGTCTTGGCTGGTGAGTCTCTCCTGTGGAGTTCGTCCAGACCCTCCATTGGAGTCCTCAGCTTCACAGCCTACCCTGTGGATTTTGGACTGTATGTTCCCATGGTTATGCAAGACACATTTATAAATTTTATATTGATGACTATTTCCTGTTGATTCTGTTTCTCTAGAGAGCCCTAACTAATACAGCTTGGTACCAGGAGTGGTTCTTAAGAAACAGAATCTTAAAAATGAGTTTTTATGATTAGTTTGCTACTCTGACTGGACTCAAAGGCATTAAAGACTCTGATTCCTGTAATCAGAATGATAATACCAATCCATGGGGTGAGTTGGCAAAAGAGATAGTCAAAATATCACCATACAATTCTTCTAATGCTTCACTTGTATGAAGCCAGTCTCTGGGGAATAATGTTTTTGACACCTTTATGGAGTTTTGTAGAAATAGAAGGTATAGAGATGTTGGCTTGTTGTTGTTAGATGCACTGTATACATTAATGATTGAAAAGGATGGGCTTAAGGCTGCAAATGAGAACCTTACGTGCCATCTGACAGATGTAAACTCTTCTGTGAATGTCCTGAAGGTAAATCTTATTTCCTGTGGCTGTAGACTTAAGATATCCAAAAATCAAAATCAGAATCTTATTGTTAGAGTAGCAACTTTACAACATAAACTGAAATTTCAATCTTGCATGGTGTCTGCCATTAAAGTGAGGGCATTGATTGGAAAGAAGTGCGACCCTGAAAAATAGGATGGCAACATATGGATTGATAATGATGTCATTGGTGAGGCTGAAACTCTAGGTCATGCTGTCTTCTCTAGATAACCCTGTAATAGACTGTCCTGAGGACATAGCTGCCCCACCTCCAGCCTGCCTTGAGGAGTTGGCCACCCAGCCTCCACCTGAAGGGATTAGCCCTAGAGTGATTAATCCTGTTTCACCAGATGAAACTGCAAATGAAGGCCCTGAAGCAAATGGCTTGAAAGATGCTTCTAGTTCTTTTCATGACCCCCCACACCCCTCATTTCTTCCAGACCTATAACTAGACTAAAGTTCCAACAGGCCCTTAAAGGTGAGGTACAAAGTATCACACATGAGGAGGTACATTATACTCCAAAAGAACTGTGTGAGTTTTCCGATTTATATAGACAGAGATCAGGGGAAAACGTGTGGCAATGGATTTTAAAGGTATGGGATAATGGTGGGAGGAATATAAGGCTGGATCAGGCTGAATTTACTCTTATGGGCCCACTCAGCAGAGATTCTGCATTCACTGTTAGAGCTCGAGGGGTTAGAAAAAGCATTAACAGTTTGTTTGAATGGCTGGCTGAAACATGGATCAAAAGGTGGCCGACATTACCTGAGGTTGAAATGCCAGAACTGTCCTGGTATAATGTAGATGAGGGAATCCAAGCGCTTAGAGAGATTGGAATGCTAGAGTGGATTTATCTTGTAAAGCCTGCTCTTACACCCTGGGAATGTCCGGAGGATGCACCTTTTACCAGAACAGTGAGAAATAAATTTGTGAGAATAGCGCCATCATCCCTGAATAGCTCTGTAGTTGCACTTCTCTGTACGTCAACTATTACTGTGGGAACTGCTGTCACTGAGCTGGAATGCTTAAACACAGTGGGGATGACCAGATATTTCGAGTTGGCAGAAGCCAGGTGGCAGCACTTAGACGCCAAAGACAGGGTAGATGTGGCTATTATAATAGACAGCAAACTCAAAGCAGGAGTCAGAATAATCTGACTTGCAGAGATTTGTGGCATTGGCTAGTAAATCATGGGATACCTAGATATACAGTAGTTGGGCAGTCAACCAAATTCTTGGTTGAGCTGTATAAACAAAAGAGTTCTAGGTCAACTACTAAATAACCAGGAACAGTACAGAACAACTCCTGGGGCCATGTCAGTGACCGGACACACAGGGTACCCCAGTCTGGACCAGCTAGACCAGCTGCGAGCCCCCCCAGAACCATGAGTTCCCCAAGCTGCGGCAGCCGGCACCACTGCCCTACAGGCTGCTTCCCAGCAGGGGAGGAGGAAAGGAAAGAGACTTCACCAGCAGCAGAGGCTGAGCCCAACCAAATGCCAATTGTGGAATTAATTAACAAATTCTGACTACTAAAAATAGGCCCCCAGCTCAGGGGAACCTGGTCAAAGCGGAGGTTACTCATTTTTGCCCTGGCACCAAGGGGGCAGGGCTGATGGGGGGAAAAAAAAAAGAAACAGAGGTTTTTGTAGCTGAGTTTCTACAAAGGCTTGACTACGTTTATATACAGCCACAGGACTTCTCAGGCTGCAACTGCCCCAGGAATAGGCAGAAACAAGTTTGTTTGAGGGCTTGTCTGGAGCCTGTGCCTTCCCCAGGGGAGGGGTGGAGCCCAACTTAGGTGGAATCCCTCCCTTAAGGAATTCGGACACCAGGGCTTGGTAATTCAAAGCCATTTAAAACCAGCCTACAACCTCTCCACCACACCCCCAGCAGGGAGAGTCTGCCAAGGTTAAAGTTACCACATCACCTTATGCTGGTGGGACCTGCAGGCAGACAAGCACCACATACTGGGTAAGATAAGAAAAACTGAGTCCAGAGACTTCACTGGAAAGTCTTCCAACCTGCTGGGTCTCACCCTCAGGGAAAACCGACACAGGTGACTCTTTCCTCCTGATAGGAGGCCAGTTTGGTCAGGGAAAATACGGCTGGGGTCTATAATACCTAAGGAGACCCTCCTAAGGGTGTGTGTTGGGGGAAAGGCACCATACAGGCCAGGCAAGAAACAAGAAAACAAGGCCTGAAAAATTCTCCTCTGTTAAACAAAACCTAAGCTAGTGGTCCAGAAAAAGCTGAACTGAATGTCAAAGAACAAATAGACAACAAATTCATTCAGCAAGAAAACCGTAGGTAAAAGAAGTAAAAGCAATCTCCAGAATAAACTAATTAAGGTAATTAAATGTCTAGATACCAGCAAAAAATAACAAATCACACTAGGAAAATTGAAGATATGGCCCAGTCAAAGGAACAAACCAGCAATTAAAATGAGATACAGGAGCTGAAGCAATTAATTCAGAATATGCTAACAGACATGGAAAACCTCATCAGAAACCAAATCAGTGAATTGAGGGAGGATATTACAAAGGAAAGGAATGAACAAAAAGGAAAAATTGAAAGTCTGAAAACAGAAAATCATAGAACTTATGGGAATGAAAGGCACAGTAGGAAGAGATGAAAAAAACAATGGCAACCTACAATGGTAGATTTCGAGAGACAGAAGATAGGATTAGTGAACTGGAGGACAGAACATCTGAAATTCGATAAGAAACAGAAGCTATAGGGAAAAAAAAATGGAAAAATATGAGCAGGGACTCAGGGAATTGAATGACAATATGAAGCACATGAATATACGTGTTGTGGGTGTCCTGGAAGGAGAAGAGAAGGGAAAAGCAGGAGAAAAACTAATGGAGGAAATTATCACTGAAAATTTCCCAACTCTTATGACAGATTTAAAATTACAGATCCAAGAAGTGCAGTGTACCCCAAAGAGAATAGATCCAAATATATGTACTCCAAGACACTTACTAATCAGAATGTCAGAGGTCAAAGAGAAAGAGAGAATCTTGAAAGCAGCAAGAGAAAAGCAATCCATCACATACAAGAGAAGCCCAATAATACTGTGTGTAGATTTCTCAGCAGAAACCATGGAGGCGAGAAGACAGTGGGATGATATATTTAAATTACTATAAGAGAAAAACTGCCAACCAAGAATTCTATATCCAGCAAAACTGTCCTTCAAAAATGAGGGAGATATTAAAACATTTTCAGACAAAAAAAATCACTGAGAGAATTTGTGACCAAGAGACCAGCTCTGCAAGAAATACTAAAGGGAGTACTAGAGAGAGATGCAAAAAGACAGAAGAGAGAGGTGTGGAGAAGAGTGTAGAAAGGAAGACTATGAGTAAAGGAAAAAGAAGAAAAATTAGATATGACATATAAATCCAAAAGGCAAAATAGTAGAAGAAAGTACTACCTGTACAGTAATAACACTAAATGTTAATGGATTAAACTCCCCAATCAAAAGACATAGACTGGCAAAATGGATTAAAAAACAGGACCCATCTATATGCTATCTACAGGAAACACATCTTAGACACAAAGATAAACATAGGTTGAAATTGAAAAGTTGGGGAAAGATATTTCATGCAAAAAACAATCAGAAAAGAGCAGGAATAGCTATACTAATATCCAACAAATTAGACTTCAAATGTAAAACAGTTAAAAGAGACAAAGAAGGATACTATGTATTCATAAAAGGGACAATTCAGCACGAAGACATAACAATCATAAATATTTATGCACTGAACCAGAATGCTCCAAAATACATGTGGCAAACACTGAAAAAAGAAATAGACACATCTACCATAATAGTTGGAGACTTCAATTCCCTACTGTCATTAATGGACATAATAACATCTAGAGAGAGGATCAATAAAGAAACAGAGAATTTGAATAATATGATAAATGAGCTAGACTTAACAGACATTTATAGAACATTACACCCCACAACAGGATACACCTTTTTCTCAAGTGCTCATGGATCATTCTCAAAGAAACCATAGGCTGGGTCACAAAGCAAGTCTCAATAAATTTAAAAAGATTGAAATCATAAAAACACTTTCTCAGATCATAAAAGAATGAAGTTGGAAATCAATAATAGGCAGAGTGCCAGAAAATTCACAAATATGTGGAGGCTCAACAACACACTCTTAAATAACCGGTGGGTCAAGGAAGAAATTACAAGAGAAACCAGTAAATATCTCGAGGCAAATGAAAATGAAAACACAACACATCAAAACATATGGGATGCTGCCAGGGCAGTGCTAAGAGGGAAATTAATTGCCCTAAATGCCTATATCAAAAAAGAAGAATGGGCAAAAATCGAGGAATTAACTGTCCACTTGGAAGAACTAGATAAAGAACAGCAAACTAACCCCAAAGCGAGCAAAAGGAAAGAAATAACAAAGATTAGAGCAGAAATAAATGAAATTGAGAACATGAAAACAATTGAGAAAATCAATTAAACCATAAGCTGGTTTTATGAGAAAATCAATAAGATTGATGGACCCTTAGCAAGATTGACAAAAAGAAGAAGAGAGAAGATGCAAATAAATAAGATCAGAAATGGAAGAGGAGACATAACCACTGACCCCACAGAAATAAAGGGAATAATAACAGGATACTATGAACAACTTTATGCTAATAAACTAGACAATGTAGATGAAATGGACAACTTCCTAGAAATGCATGAACAACCAACTTTGACTCGAGAAGAAATAGACACCCTCAACAAACCAATCACAAGTAAAGAGATTGAATCAGTCATTAAGAAGCTCCCAAAAAAGAAAAGCCCAGGACCAGATGGCTTCACATGTGAATTCTACCAAACATTCAAGAAAAAATTAGAACCAATCCTGCTCAAACTCTTCGAAGAAATTGAAGAGAAGGGAAGGCTACCTAACTCATTCTACAAATACAACATCACCCTCATAACAAAGCCAGACAAAGATATTACAAAAAAAGAAAACTACAGACCAGTCTCTCTAATGAATATAGATGCAGAAATCCTCAACAAAATTCTTCCAAATCGAATCCACCAACACATTAAAAGAATTATACTTCATGACCAAGTAGGATTCATCCCAGGTATGCAAGGATGGTTCAACATAAGAAAATCAATTAATGTAATACACCATATCAACAAATCAAAGCAGAAAAACCACATGATCATCTCGATTGATGCAAAAAAGGCATTTGACAAAATTCAACATCCTTTCCTGTTGAAAACACTTCAAAGGATAGGAATAAATGAGAACTTCCTCAACTGATAAAGGGAATATATGAAAAACCCACAGCTAATATCATCCTCCATGGGGAAAACTGAAAACTTTCCCCCTAAGATCAGGAACAAGAGAAGGATGTCCACTATCACCACTTTTACTCAACATCGTGTTGGAAGTTCTAGCCAGAGCAATTAGACAAGAAAAAGAAAAACAAGGCATGAAATTGGAAAGGAAGAAGTAAAACACTCACTGTTTTGTGAGATGATATGATACTATATGATATTATATGTCAAAAACCTCCAAAAATTCACAGCAAAACTACTAGAGCTAATAAATGAGTACAGCAAAGTGGCAGGTTACAAGATCAACACTCAAAAATCTGTAGTGTTTCTATGCCCTAGTAATGAACAATCTCAGGGGGAAATCAAGAAATGAATTCCATTTACAATTACAACCAAAAGAATAAAATATTTAGGAATAAATTTAACTAAAGAGAGAAAAGACCTATACAAAGAAAACTACAAAACCTGTTAAAAGAAATCACAGAAGACCTAAATAGATGGAAGGGCATACTGTGTTCATGGATTGGAAGACTAAATATAGTTAAGATGTCAGTTCTACCTAAGTTGATTTACAGATTCAATGCAATACCAATCAAAATCCCAACAACGTACTTTTCAGAAATAGAAAAACCAATAAGCAAATTTATCTGGAAGGGCAGGGTGCCCCGAATAGCTAAAAGTATCCTGAGGGAAAAAAAATGAAGTTGGAGGTCTCACGCTACCTGACTTTAAGGCATGTTATGAAGTTACAGTGGTCAAAACAGCATGGTACTGGCATAAAGATAGATATATTGACCAATGGAATTGGATAGAGTGTTCAGATATAGACCCTCTTATCTATGGACAATTGATCTTTGATAAGGCGGTCAAGCCAACACTCCTGGAACAGAACCATCTCTTCAATAAATGGTGCCTAGAGAACTGGATATCCATATGCAAAAGAATGAAAGAGGACCCATATCTCACACCCTATATAAAAGTTAACTCGAATTGGATCAAAGACATAAACATTAGGTCTAAGACCATAAAACTGTTAGAAGAAAATGTAGGGAAATATCTTATAAATCTTATACTTCAAGGCGGTTTTATAGACCTTACATCCATAATAAAAGCACTGAAGAAAGAAAGAAAGAAATGGAACTCCTCAAAAGTAAACACTTTTGCGCATCAAAGAACTTCATCAAGAAAGTAAAAAGACTGCCTACACAAAGTGAGACAATATTTGGAAACAACATATCAGATAAAGGTCTAGTATCCAGAATTTATAAAGAGATTGTTCAACTCAACAACAAAAAGACAGCCAATCCAATTACAAAATAGGCAAAAGACTTGAACAGACACTTCTCAGAAGAAGAAATACAAATGGCCAAAAGGCACATAAAGAGATGTTCAACGTCCCTGGCCATTAGAGAAATACAAATCAAAACCACAATGAGATATCATCTCACACCCATCAGAAATGGCCATTATCAATAAAATAGAAAATGACAAGTGCTGGAGAGGATGTGGAGAAAGGGGCACACTTATCCACTGTTGGTGGGAATGTCAAATGGTACAACAGCTGTGGAAGGCAGTTTGGTGGTTCCTCCAAAAGTTGCATATAGAATTGCCATATGACCTGGAAATACCATTGCTAAGTATCTACTCAAAGGACATAAGGGCAAGGACCCAAACAGACATTTGCACACTAATGTTTATAGCAGCATTATTTACAATTGCAAAGAGATGGAAACAGCCAAAATGTCCATCAACAGACAAGTGGCTAAAGAAACTGTGGTGTATACATATGATGGAATATTATGCAGCTGTAAGACAGAATAAAGTTATGAAGTATGTGACAACATGGATGGACCTTGAGGGCATTATGCTGAGTGAGATTAGCCAAAAACAAAAGGACAACTACTGTGTGGTCTCACTGATATGAACTGACATTAGTGAATAAACTTGGAGAATTTTGTTGGTAACAGAGAGTATTGGGAGATAGGAATAGAGTAAGATATTGGGTAATTGGAGCTGAAGGGATAGAGATTGTGTAACAGGACTGAATATAAAAAGTTAGAAATGGACAGCACAATACTTCCTAACTGTAATACAATTATGTTAAAACACTGAATAAAGCTGCATGTGAGAATGATAGAGGGAGGAGGGCTGGGGGCATAAATGAAACCAGAAAGAAAGATAGATGATGAAAATTGAGATGGTATAATCTAGGAATGCCTAGAGTATATAATAATAGTGACTAAATGTACAAATTTTAAAAATGTTTTTGCATGAGGAAGAACAAAGGAATGTTTGTTACTGCAGGGTGCTGAAAATAGATGGTAATTAATATTTTAAAATGTCGCCTTATGTGTGAGACTAAAGCAAAAAATGTTTATTTGGTACAAAATTTATATTTTGACTAGTGCATTTACTAATA
>PVIY010046047.1:0-18700 GCA_004026745.1 Myrmecophaga tridactyla | reverse complement strand
TGCCAGTGACCAGCAGGCCTCAGCCTCGTGTCCACCTGTAACACAGTCTGTCACCATCAAAGTTGATGGCAGGTGTAGTAGGAGGGCAACTGCCCCCCAAAGACATCCATGTACTGAGCCTGGAAACTGTGACTCTGCGACCTTAGGTGGCAAAGGGAATGTGCAGCTGTGGTTATGGTTAAGGACCTGGAGATGAGGAGATCACCTGGATTCTCCAGGTGAGCCCAACATAGTCATGTGAATCCTTTTAAAAGGGGAGAACCTGCCCTGGCTGTGGTCGGAGAGAGACATGAGGATGGGAGAAGTGCCAAAGACACGTAACATTGCTGGCTTGGAAGGTGGAAGGGGGACCATGGGTCCAGGAATGCGGATGACCTCCAGAAGCTGGAAAAGGCAAAGATCCGTTCTTCCCTAGAGCCTCCAGGAGGAACGCAGCCCTGCCCATACCCATGTCGGACCTCTGACCTTCGGAACTGTAAGATAATAAATCTGTGTTGTTTTAAAACTCCAGGTTTTATGTAATTTGCTACTGCAGCAGTTTAACTAACACAGGAGGCTTCCAACTTTAATGCCGAACCAGCTGCCATTCTATTTGGATCCAAGCCCAGGCACACAGTGACTAAAACAGAAAACTCAAAAAGAAAAGGTATTCCCCTTCCTTTTCTTTTTATAAAATTTAATCTTTAGAGGGAAAAACAAGAGGCAGGTTTGGGGAGAGTGTTTACTTGTGGGCTGGGTGGAGGGTAATAAGGGTGGGGTATATATGAGTCCTCAATCCTATCTGAAATATTTTATCTTTAATCCAGGTGGTGGGTATATGAATGTTCATTATATAACTCTCAGCATGCCTCAAATCTTTCATAATGACTATTTTCTTTTATTTGAGGAAGTGGATGGTAAAGGGGTCACTTTTCAAGCCCTCCAGCACTGGTTTCTCTCTGGCAAGGGTTCTGTCACAGGTCCCCCCCTCCCACCAAGGGACTCGGCATAGCCACACGGAGGCTGTACACCACTCCACCTTCCTTCTTTGTTTCTGGGGAATGAATCTACACCAGAATCACTGGGTGTCATCCGTGCTCCCCCTGAAGGGAAGTAAAGGGAACATTACAAAGGGGTTGAAAATTGCGGTTCCCCCACCCCCCACCCCAGCTCCACCACTGGTTCCCTTTCCCTCACTGAGCCTCAGAAAAATAAGGAACTTCAAGTCAATTGTTTCTCATTTCTCCTTTGGCTCCAAAAATGACTTTTATACATCCTTAGTTAGATGTGAACAGAAATCTGATTTGACATCTGTTGCTGACATTATTATATATATATACAATAGGAATTTACATTAACAAAAAGTTCTTTTTCAAGAGTGAGAAGTTGACTCTGTTTTGATTAATGTCATAACTAGTCAACCAGCATCAACATTAACTAGCTTTAAACTTTGACCCGAGGGAAGAAACTGTCACACTGTCCCCCAACTTTCAAAGAAAGAGCCAAACAAGTAATATTTGTTTTGGTTTCGCTGATAGCCTGCATAAGTCTTTGAAAACTCATTTATATTTTTATTTAATTCAATGACTCCAACTTTCAGCATGGCCTCTCTTGGCTTCTAATAATTTTCATTAGAAATTTAAAATTAATCCATCAATGAAGATTGGTATATACAAAATAATGCCATCTGCATACAAAATAAAAAGCTTGGGTTTATACATACAAATGTTCATGGGCTGATATATATGGAGAGAAATGCTTCTAGCTTTTAATTTTATCTTTCTATACCACTGAAATATTCTAACATCTTTTATTTTTAATTTTCATTAAGTAAATATTCAAGATATTACAAATACCTCCTTCACATGCCAATTTAGTAAACAAAGGAGGAAATTTTTCTTTGTATGACTTTTAACCTCACTGCCATTGGAAGGATTTTTTTCATTATTGTTTTTAAAGTAGATATTACTCACCCCTTAAAAACCTATTTAATTGTCGTGAAAAAATGTGGAAAGTCTGTGGTATTGGGCTTCACAGAGATACATTCAAGAACTCCCCAAACCCATGCTCAGAACTTCAACAGAGAAAGAAAATGGAACTCCAGCAGCGGAAGTGGCTTCCAGGATTAGGAGGACCTCCAGAATTGGCCAGCCCCACCCCCACCCCCAGGCACAGACCCCACAGGAAAAGTTAGAGGAAAAGTTGAACTGTAAATCTGAAATGATAAAAAATGACAAAAGTTCCTGATGATCGACCACATTCACATTTTTTAATTGTTTTCTCCTACAAGGAACCTACTACCTACTACTGGTTGTCCCCTTCCCCCATTGGGTCCAACATCCTAATCAAAACCTCAGCAGTCCTTGGGGGCTTATTCAAACAGGATATGAGCCCTGCGGGGGGTCTTTCATTCTCACCTTCCACTCTCATACTCGACCTCAACATATGTCAGCGTTAATTTAAAGCTACTTTCTAACAAAACCCATAAAATCCCCTGGGGTCCCACTTAGAAGAGTGGGTTTAGAATCTGGGTGCTCACTAATGTGTCTCAATTCAAGCAGGGGAAAAAAAATTAGAGGAGTAAATTGAGACAATCGCATTTCCTTTCCAAAACAAGATGATTAGCAAGCAAGGCTAGTTATTAATCTGGCGGTATCCAGCTTCAGTTCAAAGGAATCATTCCATATCGCAGAATCCTAAAGGGCTCCAGGCTTTTGAGTCTCCCTGTCCTAAATATCCTGACTTGGGGTCTCAGGGCAAAATTTCCAGATGTCAGAATAGCAGCAGAATAAGAAACCTCGTTAAGGTGGATGAATGAAGGAAGAAATTAGATACAAACTAAATCAAACCCTGAAACAAAGGTGGGAGGAAGGGGTAGTAAAAGCTTCTCTCACATTCTATTGAATCTCCCAGTTTGGGACTGGGGGAGTCAAAAGGACAGCGCATGCCACCTTCTCTTCCTAAAATGCCCACCTTAAGTATTCACACCAGAAACCATCTATGAAAGGGCTTCTTCATAATTTCCTGGTCAGCAAAAAACTACCTATGACAAGTTTTAATAATTTTCCCTTTGTACGTGGGAATGCGTGCTTGGGAAACGTGCCAGGTTATGCTAAATAACTTTGTGTGCTTGTCAAAGGCAGGATACATACAGATCACTAGAGCAGGTATGATACAAAGATGGGAATCCGAGATCTGATTAAACAAGCTCTTTGGGGGTATTCAGTAAGATAAATAACCAGGCTCTCAAGAGTAGCCAGTCAGCCTAATCCAGCTTTTCAAGATTATAAATTTATCCACTGACCTAAGGTTTTATTTTCCTAATTAAGGAACATACTAAACAATGAGCCAGACAGCGGTTTTAGTTTCCAATGCTGACAGAGGTAAAGCAGGGAGCCACGGGAGCAGGGGGTGAATTGAACAGACCCCATCCATTAGCCCAGCTTGGCCCACCCCTGGCAGATAGAAATCGGGCCCATTATTTCCAGATCTGATCTTTCTCAAGATAAACTGATTTTTATTTGAAAGTAAGTGATTTTTAAAATGGTGCTTCGAATTTCTTTTTTTCATTTTTTAATTTCTTCATTGATATATAGTACATATTCGATATATATAATCCAAATATCATCCAAAATATACAATCAGTGATTCACAATATCATCATATAGCAGTGCATTTATCATCACAACAAATTTCTTTTTTTTTTAAAAAAAGCAAAAACCAGCATGTAACAAACAAAACACAGCCTGCTACATTTAGCAATCAGTAGATGTCATGGTGGTATAACAGACAACTCCCCTCTCAAGACTTTCTTATCTTCTACTAGAATTCAGCTCTTATCATTTAACTCTGATAAAAATGAGTAGATGGGGAAGGAATATTTTAGAATGGCATTATCTCCATCAAAATGCAAATGGTCATTTAGAAATAACTCCCTACTTATATCCATTCTGGGCTAGCAATAATGTGATGGGACAGAACTTTTGCATCTCTGGTTCACAGAAGAGCTGGTAACAAAGAAAGTTCATTTGACAGTTTTCTGTGAGGTTCCTAAAACACTGCCAGGTCCTACCTTAAACAGCCCCCACTCCCTTCTGAGCAACCAAAACCCTATTTCAAGATTCCATCCTAGTGGTTAATAAATAACACTGATGGAGTATTTTCCCCTACGTTCCTGACCTCTGTCATCTGACCTCACCCTCTGAGTCCAAGGGCAGGGTACTGTGATGTTAAAGACTCCTAAACCTCCTAAATCTGAATCAATACTCCGTATGCACACGTCTGAATGCTGTCTTTGTGTGCAGGCCTGAAACTGAAGCTTGGGGTAGGCGGAGGCTTTTAGGAAACTGCATATACTTTATGTTCACTGGAGATATGAATGTGGCCATTTAAAAAATAAATAAAACAACCTCACTGTTCCAAAAGGACTGTGAAGTTGCAAGCCCACCCCAAAGCCACGTGCTTGAATTTCCCAAATCATTTTCCTACTTGCTCTCAAGCAACAAGTTGAGGAAAATGCCAAACAAGAAAATAATATATTTTTCATACACAGTAGGCAATATGGAGAGAGATTTAATATATAAGGCCATCTACTGCAGCAGCTCTTAAGATGGCAAAAAGTGGGAGACCACCAAAATGCTAGGATAATCTGTGGTATTCCTAAACGGTGGAATATAGTACAGTCACTAAAACCTTCTCATCCCAGATGGTTAAAAAAAGTAACACTCACAAAATACTACAAAGTGACCCAATCAAAATGGAATATAGGGCGATACTAAATATTTAATTATATGTATAGAAGGGAGACAGGAAGGGAAGAAACATCAAAATGTTAACTGATTGCCACTGAGTTTTGAGATTATGGATGATTCTGGGTTTTCTTTTCTCTAATTTTTTATATTCTTTTTCTACAACCAGCATGTGTCACAGTTCAAGGGAAATAAACTAAAAATAAAAATGTTTCTAGACTAGATGTACTCTTCTCTGTACTTTTATGTTACACCTGTCTACATAACTATCAGTACCCTGGAGCTCCAAGCGAGTACAGGATTCTCTCCATCAACAGACAATGCTGTCTGGAGAAGACCCACAGACCCTTCTGCCCATCTCTCAATGGCCCTTTGCAAGAGGGTTGTTGTCTGTATTTCATTCTGCTTATAAAGGACTCCAGTAATCTGGATTAGAGCCCAACATGACTCAGTTGGACCATATCTCAACTGAAACAATATCTTCAAGAGATCCTATTTACAATAGAATCCAATTTAGAATGCAGACCAAGGCCAAGCACATGTCCAAAGTGGGGTACACAGTTCAGTCCACCACCAGCAGGATCTGGAGAGATGGGTGGGGAAGGCGAGATATCCAGAAGGTAGGCTTTCAGGGCCTGGCAGAACAAGGCTTATTATCACCAACTTGGAAGTTTCCCAAGAAAGAAGAGGGGTTCAAGACCAAAAGAACATCCCACTGAGCATGGGAATTAAACTAGACCAGCAAGGGACCCAAGAAAACTAGAGTAGTTGAGAAGGAACAGAGATTCTTGAGCCTCCTGCAGTATCAGCCCTAAGAGCCCCAAACACAAATGCCTTAACTCTCTGTAACATTTCATGAATTTACAAATTACTTTCACACTATCATCTATGGGTGGGGAAGAGGTGTTGTGGGGTTACAAGTGGCTCTGGACATGAGTGAGCTGATTTAATCTTACCAAGCATGTGACCCTGGGAACGATCCTTAATCAAGATATGTCTCACCTACAAAATGGGCACAATAATCCTAACTCTACATCGTAAGATGACGCCCAGGGCACAAAGCCTGGCAGAAAACAGGTATTCAACAGATGACCAATCTCTGACTGCCACCCGTACCAGTGTCATTGCGATGGACCTGTGGGGCAGCAGTACTAGCCCCTCGTTACCTATGAAGAGGCTGATGTTCAGTGATGTCAAGGAAATTTGCCTAAAATTACACAGCTGATCAAGTCAAAACCTGGAAGTTAAACACATAACCAGCGACTGCACTGCAGCGAAAGCAATGGGATCCCCTCATCTTTAACGGAAGTAGTGGAAAGGAGTGTCACAAAATGCAGACTTTAGTCTATGCCATTTAGAGACTATAGGACCACACAGCAAGCCAATGATTTAATACAACTCAGTTCTTCACTGAGCTCACCATGCAGTGACACTCCATATGCTGGCACACTTTCAAAACTGAGTTACCAAAAGCAAGGTATCTTTATCTATGTTTATGTTAGTGCTTTAAATTTTTTAAACATATTAATAATCAGAGGGTGAGGGAAAGTCTTACAAATGCAAAGAATTATCTCTGCAAGGATAACTGAACGGGGAGAGGGAACCTGGAGTGGAGTCTGGGGGAATGGAGGCCTTTAACTAATGGTTACCTTTAACTTGTCATTAATCAGTCCGACTGAAACTATAGAGCTATAAGGCATGACTCAATACATCAAGAAACTTTCATTCATACTCCCATATACTCATACACACACATCCACACATGCATACCCACATTCACTCATTTACACACATACTACACACTCGCACCACACATGCACACACTTCAAAGATATTCACACCTACAAACACAAATACATGCACACACATAAATTCTACAAGAATATGAAAATCATATGACTTTCTAAAGGGTGTTATATTTCAATTCACCTCCTTCATATATATTCAGTTATATGTACTATAAAATACAAATATATTTCTACATATATATAGGTATATGTATGAGCATGCACATGTATGAGCATGTGTGTATGACTACATAAATATAGATATACATATCCACATAAATTATATATTACTATTTATTATTATTTATATAGATAAATTTAGGGGGAAATCTATACTAGAATAGTTATGGCTGAGTGGTAAGAATTACTGTTATTTTTGTCAATTTCTTTTGGAATCTGCAATTTCTACTTTTCCTATAGTGAGGACAATATTATTTGTGATTTTAAAGCTTATTTTTTTAATATAGGAGATTTCATGGAAAAGACAAATGAATTATTCATAGGATTGCTCTGAGGAGGCACCTCTTTCACTGCTCAAGACAAGAAGCAAAAGCTATAGAAGTTGCATCATCTCAGCAACCCCTGCCCTTTTGCACGCTCCCCCACCCCCAATACTCCCAAATATCCTGGAAATGATGGCATGCTTTCAGGGTGAAACTGCTTGCTTGAGCCTCTTAGGACCACTTACTTATCTTTGGTCAAATCATCTATGTTTCATTTCCCCTGTGAGTTACTGTATGGCGGCATAGAGGGCCTAATAGCCCTTAGGCTGTAATCGATAGCTGCATAAAGACACTTGAAGTCTTCCAAAGTAGAATGTGCACAGGAAACAAATTTAGGAAATCCTGCTTTCTGTTACAGGAAATGAATCCTATGCCAACTGGTAGGAATTACTCCAGTGGCTCCAAAGTAAAATTAATACTGCTTTCTGTATGTATTCCACAAACTGACCTTGCCTAGAATAGCAGCGTTTTATTGATATAGAATTTCAAAGGTAAGATTCTAGACCTAGTCAGGTCTATGTAAAATCCTATAGGGATTTGGAAACAGTACAGCTTTCTGAAACATTTTCTTTGAACTAGATCTAATTTCCTTTTTGTCATGTGATGTGTATATGTGTGCAAGCATATTTACATTTTGCAGTACACATCATTTGAAAATAATTTAGAAGGCTACTCACTGAAATATTAAAATATTAAAGTAGTTACACCTTTAGTAGGAATATGGTTAACGTTTTCTTATTTTACTTATCTATATTTTCACATTTTCTACTATAAACATGAAATAATTGTGCAAGAAAAAATAATAAAGTTGGGGGCGAAATTATGCCAATAAGAAGAAAATACTGACCCGTATAAACACGCCAAAGACCAAGTGAAAATTCCCCCAATTTTTTTCAATCACTACAGAGAATCTTACAAGTATCAGATAAATCCAAGTGCAATTAATGGATAGAAGAGATAAAAGACTATTCACCCTGAGTAAAGGGAGCTGAGACGCACAAAGCATTCCATGAAAGATTTTCCCTCATGGAAAAATCTTTGCAGAGCCCTAAAACAAATATATCCAAATTCAGTAGGAACAAAGCAGTGTGGGGTGGGCATTAAAGACTGCACACAGGCATGCCAATAGTCAATAAACATACCAAGAGACCAAAAGAGTGCTGATCAGCAACTCAACACCTGGAACTTCCTCAATTTCAAATTCTATCAAATATCCACATGCTCCTGATTCCCAGGCTACAACCAAGAAGATGGTCCTTTCTCATATCTACCCTTCAGTGGTATTGTATTCCCATTCCCAAATGGAAAAAATGAAATCAAAGAGACTAAGTCTCATAAACCAGAAAAGAGAAATGATGGGAAGTCTGAAGTGTTTTCAGTTACCAAGCATAAGAGCTCTTCCTCTTTCCAACTTAGGACATACCTCGAGTCCATGGCTACTGCTTTAGAGGAAGCTTAATGCCCTCGTGTATATGAAAAGGGGTTTTCCCCACTACAGCACATCAAATTGGCTCCTGTCTGTTCACCACTACCTGCCCTTGGGTCATTTCCATAGGGACCCCGTGTCTCCCCGCACCCACCCGGCGTGTTTACCTCGTCTGGGCTGGACGCCTGGTACACACGGCAGGCATCCTCATACTGCTTCTCAGCCTCGGCCTGGTCGGTGACGCCATTGGACTCGTACACAGGAGTTACGTTGTGGCAGAGCGCAATGGCCTTCGCAGCCTCATGCACTCGGCTGCTCATGGTGCGCCGGACTTTGGTAGTAGGCGCGGGGCCCTTCTGAGCTGGTGGGTCCTGGGATTGCTGGAGAGACAGGAAGCAACAGGAAAGTGACCGGAGACATGAAGGGTCTCAAGAGCACGGACAAATGCCATGCAGAATTATTACTCTTCTCTCTACACCTAATTCTTAGGTGTCATTGAGGACAGAATTTCAGGATTTCAATTATTTATGCTTGGCCAAAAAAAAAAAATTACAACTTAATGCACATTAGTGAATCTGCCAGTGAATATTGTGACTATCTCCTTGTAGGTGAGGGTGGGGAACTCAACGCACTGAAAGTGACCCTGGTGTGTCAGCCCAGGGATTCTCAACTTCAGGGCTATCGATATTTGGGGCCAGAAAATTCTTTGTTTGGGGCTGGGGGTTGTCCTGTGCATTGTAGTATTTTTAGCAGCATCCCAGACCTTTCCTACGAGATGCCAGTGGTGCCCTCCCCAACTTGTGACAACCAAAAAAATGTCTCCAGACATTGCCATATGTTCTGTGGGGGACAAAATCATCTGTAGTTGAGAACCACTGTTTGAAATGTACACTGCTCTTGGTTTAAAATAGTGGCCCTGATCCAAAGGTAACAACATCATCTGGTACTCTATGTAAATAACTATCAGTCAACAATGGGAGAAAACCCAGCTGGTTGAAACTTACAGAAAAATGGTATCAAGCATTCCATTCGGAGTATTCAATACTAATTTTATTCAAGAATAATTTCAACTGTGTTCAATTGTTTCCTTCCATGCCAACTTCGGACTCTAGCTTTTGCCTAAGAAGCAAGTGCGTTGCTGATGCAGACTTTTTTTCATACATTCATTCCTCCCTTACAGCATGGCTGAGTGCCTTCTGAGGGTCATGCAATGGATTAAGACTAGGGCAAATGCTTTCAAGCTATATGGTAAAAAGAGTATTGAGGGTTAGGAAATCTGAAATTTATTTTTCAATGGTTGCTGAACAGCTTTGTGATTTTTGAGCAGATCACATCTGTTCTCTGTACCTCAAGTTTCCTCATCTGGAAAGGAATGGGATAGAGGGATGGCTTCCAACCCATGCTCCACTGAGTCCCAGGAATCCCGAGGAACCCACTTAGTATCACCAAGTGGGGAGGGGACAGGAGATGACAGCAAGCATCCCCATTCCTATTTGTGTTACAAATCAGGTGCCACATAGGCCTTCCTCTTATTGCCTTGAAATATAATACAAAATTAAGACCATTAGAAAAACACCACTTTTTTTTGTTCTATGACTCAGTGTTCCATAAAATCCAAAAATCCTCCCATGGCTCACGGGGCCTGCCAGATCAACCACTACCCACTTCTCCAGCCTCTCCTCAGGCCCTCTTTTTATTCAGGTCTCCTTTTTGTTCTTTGAAAGCCACCAAGCTCCTTCCTACTTGCTGTGCCCTCTGCCTGGAACACCATCCCCCAGATCTCTGCAGAGCTGGCTCACTCCCTGTCATTATTCAGATCTCAATTCTAATGTTACCTCCTCAAAGAGGCCTTCCCTGAGCCCACCTCCCAAATTCTGTTGCTCTACCCTTTACCTTTCCCATCACAAGCCATGCTTTCACATCACCCTCTGTTGCCATCTTCACTGTCTAAATTGCCTTGTTGACCTGACCAGTCTCTCTCTTGTAGCACTGTGAGTACAGAGAGCTTGTCTGTGTTATTCATCATTGTACTCCTGGGGCCTAGGGCAGTGACTGGCATACAATGGATATTTGCTGAATGAGTGAACAAATTAATAACTTAATTAATATTCTCTAAGCCCTTGCTTGACGTGATTTTTTTTCCATTTCCAAGAGGGAAGAAACATCAAATTGACCAACATCAGTTCCAGGTTTAAAATCACAGCTTTGATTAACAGATCTTCTGCAATAGTCTTACTGCCTCCATAACTGACTGAAACCTGGAAGCCAGAAATGTTTATGGAGTTACTGGATTCTACATCCCATTAAAAACATATTTTATCCAAGAGAGGAGAGAGGATCTGATCCTTTAGAATGAACTGCATTTTACATCCCTGAACATATGGCTGCCCAAAATAGAGAACAGATGGGTTACAAGAAACAAGAAGATGACTTTCATTTAATTTTTTAATACTATTTTTAGTAGCGGCATCAGACTCCTCAGGTAATTAGACAATTACTAAATTATAATGGTCACTGCGGGGACACACGGTGTTCTGGCTTCCTGCTCTGTTAACCTTTGGTGTCAAGAGGACAAGAGTTTCACTTCCAGGCCAAAGGGCACTGCATGGTAACAATAATTAGAGTAATGAATCAGAACTACAGTTTAAATGAATCATTATCTGCCAAGTGCTTTTAATTATAAAGAATTTAACTCTAAAAATTATAAAGAGCACTGAAGATTTACAGAGAAGGTCTCTTCCCCAAATAAACCTAAATTAAGACCTTTTTCTTTTTTTTGAAGTTTTGTAATTCATGTTCTAGCTAAGCATGCGTATCTTCGTTTTTACCCACTTTCTTCAGCACCTGGACCAAATTATTATTATTTAACATTAGGGCCAATAACAAGACCTTTGACAAAGTAATTGCTTTGGTTGGCAAGTTTCAGTAACAGTGGGTTTCAATGAAATGCCACAGGCTAAGGGCATCTCTGACAAAGTTTTGGACTTTTTAAGCAATGTGATTTTGTGTGTACACGAGTCAAATACTTCCACTAGTATTTCAAATGTGGGACAACACAGAGCATTTGGGTTTTATATTCCAGGTGATACAACTCCCAAACAAGGCAAAAAAGACAACACTTTAAAGAAATTCAGACAGCCAGATTTTCACAAAGACCTCACTTTCAGATCAGGGGACCATATGACAATGAATCACAGCACCTGGGTGATTGCCCCAAAGGTGGTTAAATGTCTACATATTCGTTTATTTCTCTCTTAAATTAATACTTGTCCTACTCTCCTACTAAGATATTTGGGGGGTGGGGGGCAGTAGTTAAAGCCATTGATGCTGGAATTCTCTCTTTCAATTTCCAAATAAAAAATACTCTGACCCACAGCAAATGCAAATCTGCATATACTGTTAAGGTCCTGATAATTATGAGGGGGCTTGGCTTGCCTGGTACCCAGTGTCAGGCCAATTCTGCAAACAGTCTCCATATGGAAGAGTTTCACATTGTACAGTGTTTATCTCTAGCCTCCTCCCCATAGACCCTTTAACCTACACACATTTCTTCTTACTTAAAAAATACCAGGGGAAACAAAAACAGATGTGGTATCCAGAGAGGCAGGTTACGACTTTTTTCACCCTGGGGGAAATCCACTGGCCCTCGCATGGAGGGAGGACAAACTCGCTCCACACGGGTCAGAATTGATATCGCAAGCAAACACCGGTTTCACAAAGGGCCCCGTACAGGCCCTGTGATGGTTGCCCACATCATTTAATGCTGCAGAGTCATTCTACAGCATCCCAGTCGACAAAAAAGAAACCGAGACACAGGACAACTCAGCCTCCATCCTTCTTAATGATCCACAGCAGGGACACTTCACAACACAAACTCCAGGCTCTATTACAGGAGGGATGATGGCAAACATTAAACACTGAGTCATCAGAAATACCAATTTTCTTTCTAAACGCAGTTAAAATTCACCACCCATGAACATTCATAATACTAATGGATATTCTGAATGGGTTGTAGTTATTAAAAATACACTACTAAAGAAAAGGAATTTGTTTTGGTAGTCCCCCACCCCCACCCCCAAAAAGTTCAGAGTTGATAACTTATTAATCTCAAAGAGCCACCACCTCTCCCTGGCATCATGGGATCAACAATTACATCCTGACCAAATGGCGGAAAAGAACTGTAATTAATAAAGTATCAGTGGCAGAGAGATTTCAAAGAATCGAGAGGCTACTCTGGAGGTTGCTCTTATGCAAGCTTCAGTTAGGAATTGCTACCGATCACAACCTGCCAACCCCCAACCAGGACCATTCCAGCCAATCCTAAAGAACACCTACGGCAATTTATAAGATTCCACAAGGGTTCCAGGCACTAGAGTAACTTTCCAGAAACCTACAACACCCAGATGGGTCCCTGGTCCAGATAAGTCCTGAAACCTAGCCCAGCCTCTCCAGAACATCAGATAGTTTCATCTCCCTATCCCATATTAGTGACAGACCCTTCCAATATCAAAAATTTAGACTTGCCATAGACCAAACAACTCTAATGAGAGGTATGGAAAGATTAAAGGTGATGGTGGAATTATACCTAGAAGATAGGACTTAACAAATGAATATGAATGCTGAATCATTAAATTGATATCTCTTTTAGTCTCCAGTGTTTTGGAGCAGCTAGAAGTAAAAACCTAAAATTGTGAAACTGTAACCCAAATTGAAGTCTGAAATATGTTCTAAAACTAATTGTGGTGCTGTGCTTGGAAATTCATAACTTTTTTGTATATATGCTATTGTTCACAAAAAAAGAAGGAAAAAAAGTCAATTGTGATGATAAAAAAAGTATTTAAGCCCTCTATCCTCCTATATTCTGGAGCAGCTAGAAGGAAAAATATGAGAGGATCGTATGGTAGCCCACGACAAAGTCAGGGATCTGTCCTATAAACTTTTTTTTTTTTGTATGGGCAGACACCAGGAATCGAACCCAGATCTCTTGCATGGCAGGCGGAAAACTCTGCCACTGAGCCACCATGACCTGCCCTATAACCATTTTTTGAAGAGTGCTTTGAAAACTATTGCTTTTTTATTCCTTTGCTTTGTATATATGTTATACTATACAATAAAAAAAGTTTTTAAAAAAAGAGCTACCACCACCAGTAGAAGAGCTACTACCTCCAAACGAGTCAACCAAGTTACAGGCTGATTAAGTGATCAAATAAATACAATGTTTAAAATACAATATTCAAGTACAACAGATAATACATTTCAATTCATCCATATAACAAAGAGATTCACAACTGGGGTCATTTTGCTCTCCACAAGGGCAGCTGGCTGTGCTGGTTTGAAAGGATGTTATGTACCCTAGAAAAGCCATGTTTTAATCTTAATCCCATTTTGTAAAGGCAGCCATTTCTTCCAATCCTTATTCAATATTATTTATTTGAAACTGCAATCAGATCATCTCCCTGGAGATGTGACTCAATCAAGAATGGTTATTAAACTGGATTAGGTGGAGACATGTCTCCAACTCATTCAGGTGTGTCTTGATTAGTTTACTGGAATCCTATAAAAGAGGAAATATTTTGGAGAATGAAGCAGATTCAGAGAATGCTGTAGCAGCACAAAGCAGAGAGTCCACCAGCCAGCGCTTTGGAGATGAAAAAGGAAAGCGCCTCCTGGGGAGCTTCATGAAACAGGAAGCTAGGAGAGAGAGTTAGCAGATGACACCGTGTTTGCCATGTGCCCTTCCAGCCGAGAGAGAAACCCTGACTGTGTTCACCATGTGCCTTCTCACTTGAGAGAGAGACCCTAAGCTTCATCGGCCTTCTTGAACCAAGGTATCTCTCCCTGGATGCCTTTGATTGGACATTTCGATAGACTTGTTTTAATTGGGACATTTAACTGTAAACTAGCAACTTATTAAATTCACCTTTTTAAAAGCCATTCCATTTCTGGTATATTGCATTCCGGCAGTTAACAAACTAGAACACTGGCAATATCTGGAGACATTTTTGGTTGTCACAACTTGGGGGTGGTAATACAGGCATCTAGTTGGTAGAGGCTAGAGATGCTGCCAAATATCCAACCATGCAGGGGACAGCCTGGCCCATGACAGAGAATTATCCAGCCCAAATGCCAATAGTGCTGAGACCCTGACACCTTAAACCAGAGCTGGACTAGGACAGATGCCAGTGTGGGGTCAGAGCCTGTCTTCATTTAAAATACTAGTATTTCACAACTATGTGATATCATGTGAGCCACACTGACTGTACACCATGTATAAAATGTTTGTATATCAGGAATGTTTCTATGTTTGTTTGTTGTGTACAATAAAAATAGCTTTTTAAATGTTGGTATTTTTATTCATATGTTTTTTTCATTAATTATGGGCTTTTTAAAATATGATTTATCTTATACTGAATTTTCAGTACCCCTTAAATTCTGCTCTCGGGATGTAAGCCTCCCTTGGCTCACCCTGGTACAGCCCTGTTAGAAAGCCCTTAAAAACGATCACATTCATTAACACAGGTGGGAAAAAAAAAAGTAGTTGGACAACATTATTGTAACAGTGGTTCTTAACTAGATTTTGCTTAGCAGCATAACTAGTAAAGAATTTTTTAAATATACATGCTGGAGCCACACATCCCCCAAAAAGTAGTAAGGCCCAGGCACACATATTTTGAAAAAACTTTAGAGGCAATTCTGATGCTCAACTCCAGCAAAACCAATCAAGAATACGATGCTGTGGCCAACTGAATCATGCCCCGACAAGGACATGTTCAAATCCCTACTCCCGATCCATGAGTGTGCACTCATTTGTAAACAGAACCTTTGAAGATCACAAACACATTGAGAAAAACATTTTTGAGGATCCTCACACTGTCTCTATGCACATCACTTTGTATATACACTACTGTGCTTTCTAAAGCAAACTCTGAAATTTTAAAGAGGTGATGAAAATGAAAAACAACATTTTCCACAAAATTAGCTAATATCTCAAAGAACAAATACTCAGGATGAGGAGCAAAGGGGATTGAAGATTTAAAGCTATACCTGAAATTGTCCTGTTAAAGATGGCAGCTTAGTGAGATGTGGGATTTAGTTCATCCTCCAGAGTAGCTAGTAAATAGCCAGGAACAGTACAGAACAACTGCTGGGGCCATGTCAGTGACCAGACAGCGTACCCCAGTCTGGACAAGCTGGACTGGCTGTGAGCCCACCCAGAACCATGAGTTCCCCAAGCTGCGTCGGCAGGCACCCCTCCCCCACAGACTGCTTCCTAGAGGAAAAAGGAAAGAGACTACTAACAGCAAGGGGCTTAGCTCAACCAAGCTCCAACTGTGGGATTAATTAACAAATTCTTACTACTAAAAACATGCCCCCAGCTCAGCTGAATCTTGAGTGAAAGCTGAAGTTGCTGGTTTTTGCCCTAGTGCAAAGGAGGCAGGGCTGATAGAAAAAGAAAAAAAAAGACATTTTTTTTTTGGATCAGACAGCACAAAATACCTGAGAGGGTCTAGGCCCTGAAGGAAAGGAGGGGGAACATAAGACCTGGAGATGCACAGGGCAATGTAAGCTCTTGACTGGCAAACCCGAGGAATGGGGTTCCTGCTCTGAAAAGGATTTTTTTCCTTTTCTTTTTTCTGTTTCTACAGCTTGACTGTTCTTTGGACACAACTGCAGGATTTCTCAGGCTCCAACTGTCCTAGGAAAGGGTGGAATTAGGCTTGTCTGAGAGCTTGTCTGGAGACTGTGCCTTCCCCAGAAGAGGGGTGGGGCCCAGCTCAAGTGGAATCCCTCCCTCGAGGAATTTGGACCCCAGGGTCTAGAAAAGTGAAGCAATTAAAGCCAGCCTACAACCTCTCCTCTCTCTCAACCACACCCCCAGCAGGGAGAGTCTACGGCAGTTAAAGGAACTGCATCACCTTATGCTGGAGAGACCCACAGGCAGACAAGCACCACATACTGGGCAGGATAGAATAAACACAGAGTCCAAGAGGCTTCACTGTAAATTCTTTCAACCTGCTGGGTCTCACCCTCAGGGAAAACTGACACAGGTGACTCTTTTCTCCAGAGAGGAGGCCAGTTTGGTCAGGGAAAATCGGACTGGGGTTTATAATACCTAAATAGACCTTCCTAAGGGGGAAAAAAAAGGCACCATACAGGCAGGGCAAGAAACAAGAAAACAAGAAATGAAAAATTCTCATCTGTTAAACAAAACCTAAGCTCAAGGTCCAGAATAAGCTGAACCGAATGTCAAAGAACAGACAGACAACAAAGTCATCCAGCAAGAAAATACTAGGTAAAAAAAAGTGAAAACAATCTCAGAATAAACTAATTAAGGTAATTAAATGCCTAGATGAGAGCAAAAAATAATGACTCACACTAGGAAAATTGAAGATATGTCCCCCACACTTTTGAAGGACAATTTTGCTGGATATAGAATTCCTGGCCAGCAGTTTTTCTCTTTTAGTAACTTCAGTAACTTTAGTAACAATCAATAACATACAAGGGAAGCCCAATAAGACTATGCATAGATTTCTCAATAGAAACCATGGAGGCAAGAAGACAGTGGGATGATATATTGAAGTTACTAAAAGAGAAAAACCGCTGACCAAGAATTCTATATCCAGCAAAACTGTCCTTCAAAAGTGTGGGGGACATATCTTAAATTTTCCTAGTATGAGTCATTATTTTTTGCTCTCGCCTAGGCATTTAATTACCTTAATTAAAGTTACTAGAAGTAGAAAGGAACAAACCAACAATTCAAATGAGACACAGGGGCTGAAAAAATTAATTCAGAATATACAAACAGACATGGAAAACCTCATCAAAAATCAAATCAGTGAATTGAGGGAGGATATAAAGAAGGCAAGAAATGAACAAAGAAGAAATTGAAAGTCTGAAAAAACAAATCACAGAACTTATGGGAATGAAAGGCACAGTAGAAGAGATGAAAAAAACAATGGAAAACTACAATGGTAGATTTCAAGAGACAGAGGTTAGGATTAGTGAACTGGAGGATGGAACATCTGAAATCCAAAAAGAAACAGAAACTATAGGGAAAAGAATGGAAAAATATGAGCAGGGACTCAGGGAACTGAATGGTAATATGAAGCGCGCAAATATACGTGTTGTGGGTGTCCCAGAAGGAGAAGAGAAGGGAAAAGGAGGAGAAAAACTAATGGAAGAAATTATCACTGAAAATTTTCCAACTCTTATGAAAGACCTAACATTACAGATGCAAGAAGTGCAGCGCACCCCAGAGAGAACAGATCAAAATAGACATTACCAAGACACTTACTAGTCAGAATGTCAGAGGTAAAACAGAAAAGAAGATCTTGAAAGCAGCAAGAGAAAAGCAATCCATCTCATACAAGGGAAACCCAAAAATACTATGTGTAGATTTCTCAGCAGAAACCATGGAGGCGAGAAGACAGTGGGATGATATATTTAAATTACTAAAGAGAAAAACTGCCAACCAAGAATTCTATACCCAGCAAAATTGTCCTACAAAAATGAGGGAGAAATTAAAACATTTTCAGACAAAAAATCACTGGGAGAATTTGTGACCAAGAGACCAGCTCTACAAGAAATACTAAAGGGAGTACTAGAGACAGATGCGAAAAGACAGAAGAGAGAGATGTGGAGAAGAGTGTAGAAAGAAGGAAAATTAGATATTACATATAAAATACAAAAGGCAAAATGGTAGAAGAAAATACTACCCGTACAGTAATAACACTAAATGTTAATGGATTGAATTCCCCAATCAAAAGACACAGACTGGCAGAATGGATTAAAAAACAGGATCCTTCTATATGCTGTCTACAGGAAACACATCTTAGACCCAAAGATAAACATAGGTTGAAAGTGAAAGGTTGGGAAAAGATATTTCATGCAAATAACAATCAGAAAAGAGCAGGAGTAGCTATACTAATATCCAACATATTGACTTCAAATTTAAAACAGTTAAAAGAGGCAAAGAAGGATACTATGTACTAATGAAAGGAACAATTCAGCACGAAGACATAACAATCATAAATATTTATGCACCAAACCAGAATGCCCCAAAATACGTGAGGCAAACACTGCAAAAACTGAAAAGGGAAATAGACACATCTACCATAATAGTTGGAGACTTCAATTCTCCACTCTCATCAATGGACAGAACATCTAGACAGAGGATCAATAAAGAAACAGAGAATCTGAATATTATAATAAATGAGCTAGACTTAACAGACATTTATAGGACATTACACCCCACAA
>PVIY010046046.1:0-18701 GCA_004026745.1 Myrmecophaga tridactyla | reverse complement strand
CAATTACCCAATATCTTACCCTATTTCCATCTCCTGATAGTCTCTGTTACCAACGAAATATTCCAAGTTTATTCACTAATGTCAGTTCATATCAGTGAGACCATAAAGTATTGTTCCTTTTGTTTTTGGCTAGTCTCACTCAGCATAATGTTCTCAAGGTCCATCCATGTTGTTATACACTTCATAACTTTATTCTGTCTTAAAGTTGCATAATATTCCATCATATGTATATACCACAGTTTGTTTAGCCACTCGTCTGCTGATGGACATTTTGGCTGTTTCCATCTCTTTGCAATTGTAAATAATGCTGCTATAAACATTGGTGTGCAAATGTCCGTTTGTGTCTTTGCCCTTATGTCCTCTGAGTAGATACCTAGCAATGGTATTGCCGGGTCATATGGCAATTCTATATTCAGCTTTTTGAGGAACCGCTAAACTGCCTTCCATAGCGGTTGCACCATTTGACATTCCCACCAACAGTGAATCATTGTGCCTCTTTCTCCACATTCTCTCCAGCACTTGTCATTTTCTGTTTTGTTGGTAATGGCCATTCTGGTGGGTGTGAGATGATATCTCATTGTAGTTTTGATTTGCATTTCTCTAATGGCCAGGGAAGTTGAGCATCTTTTCATGTGCCTTTTGGCTATTTGTAGTTCCTCTTCTGAGAAGTGTCTGTTCAAGTATTTTCCCCTTTTTGTAATTGGGTTGGCTGTCTTTTTGTTGTTGAGCTGAACAATCTCTTTATAAATTCTGGATACTAGGCCTTTATCTGATATGCCATTTCCAAATATTGTCTCCCATTGTGTAGGCTGTCTTTTTACTTTCTTGAGGAAGTTCTTTGATGCGCAAAAGTGTTTAATTTTGAGGAGTTCCCATTTATCTATTTATTTCTTCAGTGCTCTTGCTTTGGGTGTAAGGTCTATAAAACCACCTCCAATTATAAGATTTATGAGATATTTCCCTACATTTTCCTCTAACAGTTTTATGGTCTTAGACCTAATGTTTAGGTCTTTGATCCATTTTGAGTTAACTTTTGTATAGGGTGTGAGATATGGGTCCTCTTTCATTCTTTTGCATATGGATATCCAGTTCTCTAGGCACCATTTATTGAAGAGACTGTTCTGTCCCAGGTGAGTTGGCTTGACTGCCTTATCAAAGATAAAATGTCCATAGATGAGAGGGTCTATATCTGAACACTCTATTCAATTCCATTGGTAAATATATCTATCTTTATGCCAGTACCATGCTGTTTTGACCACTGTAGCTTCATAGCATGCCTTAAAGTCAGGTAGTGTGAGACCTCCGACTTCATTTTTTTTCCTCAGGATACTTTTAGCTATTCGGGGCACCCTGTCCTTCCAGATAAATTTGCTTATTGGTTTTTCTATTTCTGAAAAGTAAGTTTTTGGGATTTTAATTGGTATTGCATTGAATCTGTAAATCACCCTAGGTAGAATTGACATCTTAACTATATTTAGTCTTCCAATCCATGAACATGGTATGCCCTTTCATCTACTTAGGTCTTCTGTGATTTCTTTTAACAAATTCTTGTAGTTTTCTTTGTATAGGTCTTTTGTCTCTTTAGTTAAATTTATTCCTAAATATTTTATTCTTTTGGTTGCAACTGCAAATAGAATTTTTTTCTTAATTTCCCCCTCAGATTGTTCATTACTAGTGTATAGAAACACTACAGATTTTTGAGTGTTGATCTTGTAACCTGCCACTTTACTGTGCTCATTTATTAGCTCTACTAGTTTTGCTGTGAATTTTGGGGGGGGGGTTGGCATGTAGTATCATATCACCTGTAAACAATGAGAGTTTTACTTCCTTCTTTCCAATTTTGATGCCTTGTATTTCTTTTTCTTGTCTAATTGCTCTGGCTAGAACTTCCAACACAATGTTGAATAACAGTGGTGACAGTGGACATCCTTGTCTTGTTCCTGATCTTAGGGGGAAAGTTTTCAATTTTTCCCCATTGAGGATGATGTTAGCTGTGGGTTTTCATATATTCCCTTAATCATTTTAAGGAAGTTCTCTTCTATTCCTATCCTTTGAAGTGTTTTCAACAGGAAAGGCAGTTGAATTTTGTCAAATGCCTTCTCTGCATCAATCGAGATGATCATGTGGTTTTACTGCTTTGATTTGTTAATGTGGTGTATTACATTAATTGATTTTCTTATGCTGAACCATCCTTGCATACCTGGGATGAATCCTATGTGGTCATGGTTTATAATTCTTTTAATGTGCTGCTGGATTAGATTTGCAAGAATTTTGTTGAGGATTTTTGCATCTATTCATTAGAGAGATTGGTCTGTAGTTTTCTTTTTTTATAATATCTTTGTCTGGCTTTGGTATGAAGGTGATGTTGGCTTTGTAAATGAATTAGGTAGCTTTCCCTCCTCTTCAATTTTTTTGAAGTTTGGGCAGGATTGGTACTAATTCTTTCGGGAATGTTTGGTAGAATTCACATGTGAAGCCATCTGGTCCTGGACTTTTCTTTTTGGGGAGCATCTTAATGACTGATTCAATTTCTTTACTTGTGATTGGTTTGTTGAGGTCGTCTATTTCTTCTCGAGTCAATGTTGGTTGTTCATGCCTTTCTAGAATGTTCTCCATTTCATCTACATTGTTGTATTTATTAGCATAAAGTTTTTCACAGTATCCTGTCATTACTTCCTTTATTTCTATGGGGTCACTGGTTATGTCTCCTCTTCCATTTCTGATTTTATTTATTTGCATCCTCTTTCTTCTTCTTTTTCTCAATCTTGCTAAGGGTCCATCAATCTTATTGAGTTTCTCACAGTACCAGCTTCTGGTTTTATTGATTTTCTCAATTGTTTTCATGTTCTCAATTTCATTTAATTCTGCTCTAATCTTCATTATTTCTTTCCTTTTGCTTGCTTTGGGGGTTAGTTTGCTGTTCTTTCTCTACTTCTTCCAAGTGGACAGTTAATTCCTTGATTTTTGCCCTTTCTTCTTTTTTGATATAGGCATTTAGGGCAACAAATTTCACTCTTAGCACTGCCTTTGCTGCATCCCATAAATTTTGATATGTTGTGTTTTCATTTTCATTTGCCTCAAGATATTTACCGATTTCTCTTGTAATATCCTCCTTGACCCACTGGTTGTTTAAGAGTGTGTTGTTGAGCCTTCACATATTTGTGAATTTTCTGGCTCTCTGCCTAGTATTGATTTCCAACTTCACTCCTTTATGATTTGAGAAAGTGTTTTGTATGATTTCAATCTTTTTAAATTTATTGAGACTTGCTTTGTGACCCAGCATATGGACTATCCTTGAGACTGATCTATGAGCACTTGAGAAAAAGGTGTATCCTGCTGTTGTGGGGTGTAATGTTCTATAAATGTCTGTTAAGTCTAGCTCATTTATTGTATTATTCAAATTCTCTGTTTCTTTATTGATCCTCTGCTAGATGTTCTGTCCATTGCTGAGAGTAGGGACTTGAAGTCTCCAACTATTATGGTAGATGTGTCTATTTCTCTTTTCAGTGTTTGCTTCATGTATTTTGGAGCATTCTGGCTTGATGCATAAATGTTTATGATTGTTTTGTCTTCTTGTCGAATTGTTCCTTTCATTAATACATAGTGTCTTCTTGTCTTTTTTAACTGTTTTACATTTGAAGTCTAATTTATTGGATATTAGTATAGCTACTCCTGCTCTTTTCTGATTGTTATTTGCATGAAGTATCTTTTCCCAACCTTTCACTTTCAACCTATGTTTATCCTTGGGTCTAAGATATGTTTCCTGTAGACAGCATATAGATGGATCCTGTTTTTTAATCCATTCTGCCAGTCTATGTCTTTCGATTGGGGAGTTTAATCCATTAACATTTAGTGTTATTACTGTATGTGCAGTACTTTCTTCTATCATTTTGCCTTTTGGATTTTATATGTCATATCTAATTTTTCTTCTTTTAACCTTTACTCATATTCTTCCTTTCTACACTCCTCTCCACACCTCTCTCTCCTATCTTTTTGTATCTGCTTCTAGCACTCCCTTTAGTTTTTCCTGCAGAGCCAGTCTCTTGGTCACAAACTCTCTCAGTGATTTTTTGTCTGAAAATATTTTAGTTTCCCCCCCATTTTTGAAGGACAATTTTGCTGAATATAGAATTCTTGGTTGGTAGTTTTTCTGTTTTAGTAATTTAAATATATCATCCCACTGTCTTCTTGCCTCCATGGTTTCTGCTGAGAAATCTACGCATAGCCTTATTGGGTTTCCCTTGTATGTGATGGATTGCTTTTCTCTTGCTGCTTTCAAGATTCTCTCTTTCTATTTGACATTTGATATTCTGATTAGTAAGTGTCTTGGAGTACGTCTATTTGAATCTATTCTGTTTGGGGTGTACATTGCATTTCTTAAATCTGTAATTTTAAGTCTTTCCTAAGAGTTGGGAAATTTTCAGTGATAATTTCCTCCATTAGTTTTTCTCCTCCTTTTCCCTTCTCTTCTCCTTCTGGTACACCCACAACACAAATATTCGTGCTCTTCATGTTCTTATTCAGTTCCCTGGGTCCCTGCTCATATTTTTCCATTTTTTTCCCTATAGTTTCTTTTTCTTGTTGGATTTCAGATGTCCCATCCTCCAGTTCAATAATCCTATTTTCTGCCTCTCGAAATCTAACATTGTAGGTTTCCATTGTTTTTTTCATCTCTTCTACTGTGCGTTTCATTCCCATAAGTTCTGTGATTTGTTTTTTCAGACTTTCAATTTCTTCCTTTTGTTCATTCCTTGCCTTCTTTATATCCTCCCTCAGTTCATTGATTTGATTTTTGATGAGGTTTTCCATGTCTGTTTGAACATTCTGAATTCACTGTTTCAACTCCTGTATCTCATTTGAATTGTTGGTTTGTTCCTTTGACTGGGCCATGTCTTCAATTTTCTTTGTATGATTTGTTATTTTTCGCTGGTGTCTAGGCATTTAATTACCTTAATTGGTTTATTCTAGAGATTGTTTTCACTTCTTTTACCTAGGATTTTCCTGCTGGATGACTTGTTGTCTATCTGTTCTTTGACATTCAGTTCAGCTTATTCTGGACCATTAGTTTACGTTTTGTTTAACAGAGCAGAATTTTTCAGCTCTTGTTTTCTTGCTTCTTGTCCGCTTGTATGATGCCTTTTCTCCCCACCCTTTGGAGGGTCTACTTAGCTATCATGCACGCCAGTCAGATTTTTCCAGACCATACTGGCCTCCTGTCATCAGGAAAGAGTCATCTGCATCAATTTTCCCTGAGGGTAAGACCCAACAGGTTGAAAGACTTTACTGTGAAGTCTCTGGACTCTGTTTTTCCTGTCTTGCCCAGTATGTGGTGCATGTCTGCCTGCAGGTCCCACCAGCATAAGATGATGTGGTACCTTTAATTTCAGCAGACTCTCCCTACTGAGGGCATGGTGGAGACAGAGGAGAGGTTGTAGGCTGGCTTTAATCACTTCAATTTTCCAAATCCTGGGGACTGAATTCCTTGAGGGAGGGAATCCACCTGAGCTGGACCCCACCCCTCTCCTGGGGAAGGTGCAGGCTCCAGACAAGCTCTCAAACAAGCCTGTTTCTGCCTATGCCTGGGGCACTTGCAGCCTGAGAAGCCCTGCCGCTGTATCCAAAGGGCTGTATCCAAAGGCAGTAAAGCCGTAGAAACACAGTCACAAAAAAGAGAGAGAAAAATCCTTCTCAGAACAGGAACCCTGTCCTCGGGTTTGCCAATCAAAAGCATAAGTTGGTATGTTGCTTTGTGTACCTTCAGATTCTATGTGCCCCCTCCTTTCCTTCAGGGCCCAGACCCTTTCAAGTATTACATGCTATCTGATCCAAAAAAAACCTCTGTTTCTATTTTTTCTTTTTTATTTTTCTGTCAGCCCTGCCCCCTCAGCACTGGAGCAAAAATCAGCAACCTCCTCTTTTAGTCGAGGTTCAGCTGAGCTGGGGGCCTATTTTTAGCAGTCAGAATTTGTGAATTAATTCCACATTTGGAGCTTAGTTGTGCTCAGCCCCTGCTGCTGGTAAAGTCCCTTTCCTTTCCCCTCTGGGAAGCAGCCTGTCAGGGAGGGCCGCCAGCCACCATGGCTTGGGGGACACATGGTTCTGGGGGGGCTTGCAGCCAGTCCAGCTGGTCCAGACTGACGTGGCCCCAGCAGTTGTTCTGTACAGTTCCTGGCTATTTAGTAGCTGTTCTGGAGGACAAACTAAATCCCACACCTTGCTAAGCCACCATCTTGGCATGGGCTCTGCCAGTATTAACTTTTGATTAGGAGATGTGACTCCACCAATTCCAGGTGGGTCTTGATTACTTTCCTGGAATCCTTTAAAAGAGGAAACATTTTGTAGAGAGCAAGAGATTACAGAGCCCCGGGAAGCTGTTGAAGAAGCCTGAAAAGAAAGCTAGCAGACATTGCCATGTGCCTTTCCAGCTTGGAGAGAAACCCCTGAGTACCATCTACTTTCCTTAAGTTATCTTTCCCTGGATGCCTTAATTTGGACATTTTCATGGACTTAGAACTGTAAACTTGCAATTTAATAAATTCCCCCTTTTTAAACCCATTTCGTTTCTGGTATATTGCATTCTGGCATCTTACAAACTAAAATACCAGCTAATCCCAAGAATCCCCCTAGTTATCACTTTGTGTTTGGCTCAGGGAAGTGGACAATGGCAGTGAACCTATTGGGAGTTAATTGTTTTGAGGAAAGCAGGTCACACTCTCCAACAGAAATCCTTCAGGGCTGGAATCTTGGGAAACATGGTTGACATTGTCCCCTTTTTTTCTGTAGAACTGAACAATCCTTTTTTCAACATCCCTCTGCTCTCAGTGCCTGCAGTTGTTTCTACCATAACTATTTACCAGATGTGGTAGAAGGGCAGTCAGCTGCTTGATTTGTAAGGTCTATAAATTTGTGCTTAATTCAGTTACCTCCTTTTTCCAAAGAGTTGTGCAAAGTGTTGTAGTTCAAAAAAGGGAGCTGTTTCCCATTCGAGCTTTTGCTTTCCTATTAAATCTGCAATCTCTGGTTTGATTCCATTAACAAAATGAGAAGAAAGAATGGGGGTTATGCCATCTCTTCCTTATTTCCAGAGTGTTGTCAGAAGATATTTTCTAATCTGTCTCGGTAATCCAAGATAATGTTATCCCCTTTGTGTTTACAGGCCTGATACTGGTCCAAACAATTTTAATAGGGAATGTCTCAGGAATAGCTCACAGTAGAGATTGGCCTTTTTTACACAATCTGGCCTAGCTCAGCCCTTTTTTCCCCCACTTTTTAAATTGTGTAGTATACCATATATACAAAGCAAAGAAATAAAAAGCAATAGTTTTCAAAGCACTCTTCAGTAAGCAGTTACAGGGCAGATCCTAGAGTTTGTCATGGGCTACCATACGATCCTCTCATATATTTCCTTCTAACTGCTCCAGAATATAGGAGGCTGGCGGGCTTAAATATTTTTTTATCATCACAATCGACTTTTTTTTCCTTCTTTTTTTGTGAGCAATAACATATATACAAAAAAGCTATAAATTTCCAAGCACAACACCACAATTAGTTGTAGAACATATTTCAGAGATTAACATAGGTTACAATTTCACAATTTTAGGTTTTTACTTCTAGCTGCTCTAAAATACTGCAGACTAAAAGAGATATCAATTTAAAGATTCAGCAAGCCTATTCATTTGTTAAATCCTATCTTCTCTGTATAACTCCACCATCACCTTTGATCTTTCCATCCCTCTCTTTAGGGGTGTTTGGCTATGGCAATTCCAAGTTTATATATTGGAAGGGTCTGTCACTAATATGGGGTAGGGAGATGGAACTATCTGATGTTCTGGAGAGGCTGGGCTAGGTTTCAGGACTTATCTGGACCAGGGACTCATCTGGAGGTTGCAGGTTTCTGGAAAGTTACTCCAGTGCCTGGAACCCTTCTGGAATCTTATATATTGCCCTAGGTGTTCTTTAGGATCAGCTGGAATGGTCCTGGTTGGGGGTTGGCAGGTTATGACAGGTAATAAGGTCCACCTGAAGCTTGCATAAGAGCAACCTCCAGAATAGCCTCTTGACTGTATTTGAACTCTCTCTGCCACTGATACTTTATTAATTATGCTTCTTTTCCCCCATTTGGTCAGGATGGAATTGTTGATCCCATGGTGCCAGCTCTGGATTCATCCCTGGGAGTTATCTCCCATGTCGCCAGGGAGACTTTCACCCCTGGATGTCATGTCCCACATAGTGGGGAGAGCAATGGTTTTACTTGCAGAGTTGGGCTTAGAGAGAGTGAGGCCACATCTGTTAGCTCAGCTCTTTTAAAACACACTCAGGGTCATATCAACCAGTTATTTTCCACCCAAAGCTTAGCATCACCAGGTTCCATTAGCATAGGGATCGATTGGGATAAATCAGGCAAGCCAAGACCACAGGTTCCTGTAAAATTCTAAATTCACTTGTGAATTGACTTCAGCTTTCTTTAGAATTAGGGAAATCCATTATGATGGCCCCAAATTCTGCTCAAGTCCAAGGTTTAAATTCTGTGCTAAAGGAGTAATTAAGATTTCAAACAGAAGCAAGAGGTTCCTGGAGGTTATTTTTATGCATTATGTAGATATCCCTTTTTAGTTTATGGTGTATTGGAATGGCTGGAGGGAAGTACACTGAAATGGAGACACAAATGGACATTTGCACACTGGTGTTTATGCAGCAGTGTTCATAATCTGCCATGCGTGGAGGTGCCTAAGGATACATGACTGAGGAATGGAAGGAGGACTGCGGTGTCGCACACACTAACAGAGAACTGAATGGCTGTAAGAAGGAATGAAGTAGCGAAGCAGGCAACTGGATATGAACCTGGAGAACAGTATGTCAAATGAAATGGCAGAAACAAAAAGACAAATATTATGCCTCACTCATACAGACTGTTCTAGTTTGCTAGCTGCCAGAATGCAATATACCAGAAACGGAATGGTTTTTTAAAAGGGGAGTTTAATAAGTTGCTAGTTTACAGTTCTAAGGTCAAGAAAATGTCCCAATTACAACAAGTCTATAGAAATGTCCAATCTAAGGCACCCAGGGAAAGATACCTTGGTTTGAGAAGGCCGATGAAGTTCAGGACTCCAGAAACTAATCAAGACCCACCCAAATGGGTGGAGACATGCCGTCACCTAATCCAGCTTAACAACCGCTCTTGATTAAATCACATCTCTAGGGAGATGATCTAATTACAGATTCAAACATACAGTATTTGAGTAGAGATTATTCTACCTTTATGAAATGGGATTTAGATTAAAATATGGCTTTTCTAGGGGACATACATCCTTCCAAACCAACACATGGACTAACTATAATATACAAACTGGGAGAATTGAAGTCAAGAGCATGGATTATCAGGTTGTAAACTCTTACAGCAGTCACATCTATTCCACAGTTGTCATTGTTATTTCTAAATTCTGAGATGCTGAGCTATTTGTGCATAACCCAGTCGTTCTTTAGAACTTTGAGTATTTGTGTGACAACTGAAACTGAGAGTTAGAGCACTGAAGCTATTATAAAAGTCAGCATTACCCCATACAGCAACTGTTTAAAAAGTTGAAAAAGGGATCAGACTTCAGTTAGAGATATAAATAAAGCTGATCTGAATAGAACTAAGGTAAATCAGAATACAGGGAAGAGGATGATATTGACTATTTTAAAACTTCAATTTCTTTGTGAGACCAAAGAAAAGGAAGTTTACTTGGTGCAAAATTTTTATTTTTGGCAGTGTATTATATAATTTAACTTCTAAAGTTCGTTTATTCGAACACCATAATTGCATGGAATCTTGAATAGGGCATGAGATCATGTTGGTTTGTACAGGTTTAGTGTGATGCCCCGATACATCCCAGAGTAATTTGGACAGAGAATAAAAAGTATTTGCAAAGTTCCCTTAGGGGACTGGGGAGAAAAGAGGAAATATTCAACTTCCCCATCTGGGGAATTCCTAATATTTTTGCAAGCAATGGAGACAACTAATTCAATAGGCTGAGCCCTTGATCTTGGAGTTCACCCTTATGAAACTTGTTCCTGCAAAGGAGAAGCTAAACCTACCTATGATTATACCTCAGAGTCACCCCCAGAGAACCTATTTTGTTCCTCAGATGTGGCCTCTCTCTCTAAGACAACTCAGCAGGTGATCTCACTGCCCTCCCCTCTACATGCGACATGACTCCCAGGGGTGTAAATCTCCCTGGCAACATGGGACATAACTCCTAGGGATGAGCAGGGACCTGGCATCATGGGATTGAGAAAGCCTTCTGGGTTTTTTTCATATTTAAAAAAAAATTTTATTGATAAAACCAAACAACATACAAACACAAACATTCTTAACATTTGAACATTCCATACTTGGTATACAATCAATGGCTCACAGTATCATCACATAGTTGTATATTCATCGCCATGATCATTTTTTTAGAACATTTACGTCACTCCAGAAAAAGAAACAAAAAGACAAAAGAAGAAACTCATACATACCGTACTCCTCACCCCTCCCTCTCATTGACCACCAGTATTTCCCTCTGCCCAATTTACTTTAACATTTGTTCCCCTTATTATTTATTTATTTTTAATCCACATTTTTTACTCATCTGTCCATACCATATATAAAAGGAGCATCAGACACAGGGTTTTCACAATCACACAGTCACATTGTGAAAGCTATATCATTATACAATCATCTTCAAGAAACATGGCTACTGAAACACAGCTCTACAGTTTCAGGCACTTCCCTCTAGCCTCTCCAACACACCTTAAACTAAGAAGGGGTTATCTATATAATGCATAAGAATAACCTCCAGGATAACCTCTCGACTCAGTGTGGAATCTCTCAGTCACTGACTCTTTATTTTGTCTCATTTCACTCTTCCCCCTTTTGGTCGAGAAGGTTTTCTCAGTCCCTTGATGCTGAGTCCCACTCATTCTAGGATTTCTGTCCCATGTTGCCAGGAAGGTCCACACCCCTGGGAGTCATGTCCCACATGAGGGTGGTGAGTTTGCCTGTCATGTTGGCTGGAGAGAGAGGCCACACCTGAGCAACAAATGTGTGGAAGAAAAAAATGAGACAAAATAGTTTCATTTTGCAAAGGAGGCTCATTCCAGCTTTAAGGCATGTTCATCTGTCATCTGTCGATGCTGGAGCGGCAGGACTGACAAACCCCTCCCCATGTTCACCGGCTGGGCATCAGCTAGTGGGTCCTGCAAATTCCCAAGCCCTATGCCTCTGAGAGAAACAGAAAAAAAATTAGAAAAGGAAAGGGTGGAGCAACAGAAGTGACAGAGAAAATAAAAGCAAGTGGAGGACCTGAGGAAAGGACTGAAACCAAAGAACCATGTAATAATAACAATGTATAAAGGTACTTCACCCAAAGTCCTGAACCAAAGATCATCGAACTGGATGGAAGCTCCAGAGTTCGGGTACAGGAAGAGTTTCCCTCGGGATGTGGGGTCGCAGTGGTCCAGCAGGAGACACGGGGGGTCTTCTCTGGTCACCTCACCTGGTCAGTCCCCAGAGCCCACAGCCTCAGAGGAAAACCTTCTATATCTCGGTGGAAACTCCACGTCTGTCAAAAGACAAATTGGGGTTAAGCTGCAGTATACAGCATCTTATGCAGGATACCAAGATTGTTGCAGCAGCAAGGAAACTGCCTGCCTGGCAAAAGCGAAACTAGATCTGGGAGTTTGTGGGCAGTTTTATAACGAGAAAGAAGGAAGTTGATGAGGTTCTGTTGATTGTAACAGGGAGCTTTTACTCTTATAGGATGACGTTCCTGTTTGCTAAGGCTGACAGAATGCAATGCACTATAAATGGCCTGGCTTTTAATATTGGGAACTTATTAGCTTACAAATGGTTAATTCTAAGGCCATGTAAATGTCCCAGTTAAGACATCATCAGAATGACACCGTCTCTGAAGACCAGTTACCGGGGAGCTTGGGCTCCTCTAGCAAGGCACATGGTGACGTCTGCTGTCTTTCTCTCCTGGATCTTGTTGCTTCAGCTTCTCTGGAGCTTTTTTTTGTGAACTTCTCTTATTTTCATCTCTTAGCCGTGTCTTTGTCTCTCAGCTTCTCTGGGTTGTCTGTGTGTCCTTTATCATAAAGGATTCCAGTGAGAAGATTAAGTCCCACTGTTCTAGTTTGCTAGCTGCCGGAATGCAATATACCAGAAATGGAATGGCCTTTAAAAAGGGGAATTTAATGAGTTGCTAGTTTACAGTTCTAAGGCCAAGAAAATGCCCCAATTAAAACAAGTCTATAGAAATATCCAATCAAAGACATCCAGGGAAAGGTTCCTTGGTTCAAGAAGGCCGATGAAGTTCAGGGTTTCTCTCTCAAGTGAGAAGGCACATGGCGAACACAGTCAGTGCTTCTCTCTTGGCTGGAAGGGCACATGGCGAATATGGCATCATCTGCTAGTTTTCTCTCCTGGCTTCTGGTTTCATGAAGCTCCCCGGGAGGCCTTTTCTTTCTTCATCTTCAAAGGTCGCTGGCTGGTGGACTCTCTGCTTCGTAGTGTTGCTCTCTCTGAATCTCTCTCTCCAAAATGTTTCTTCTTTTATAGAACTCCAATAAACTAATCAAGACCCACTCAAATAGGTGGAGACATGTCGTCACCTAATCCAGCTTAACAACCACTCTTGACTAAATCACATCAACCAGGGAGATGATCTCATTACAGTTTCAAACATACAGTATTGAATAGGGATTATTCTACCTTTATGAAATGGGATTTATATTAAAACATGGCTTTTCTTAAGGGGCATACTTCCTTTCAAACCAGCACACCCATCTTGAATGAAGAGGGTCACATCTCAGTTGAAATAACTTCATCTAAAAGTCCCACCTATAGTTGGTCTATACCCGCAGGAATGGATTAAAATAACAGGACCTTTTCTGGGGTGCCTACAACTTCTGGGTTTTCAGGGTCAAGCATCTCAGTGGGAACTTTCCAAAGAGAATGTGTCACATAATTCTATGCCAGTTGAGAGAATTTTATTTTGTGTTAGTTCATAAAAAACCCAAGAGCTATTTTTTATTGGACTGATCAATGGCATACCACATTTTATTTATCCATTCATCAGCTGTTGAACATTTGGGTTGGTTCCACTTTTTGGCTGTTATGACTAATGCTGCTATGAACATTTGTGTACACATTTTAGTGTGAACATAAATTTTAAGATTTCTTGGGCATATACCAATGTATCCTATTGGAAGGACAAAATGTTTTAATCTTAATTACTTGGTTAAGGCTGTGTCTGCTGGGTTTCCTCACAGGAAACTTACTTTCTCCCTTTGGTCATTAACAAATATATTGTGGGAGATTATTTGAGACAATGCTAATATCCTTTTTCTCCTCAAACTTTTGCCCACAGATTTTAGTAGCTATTAGTGGATCTTGCTTGTATCGATTATTACTGTGATATTCTAACACTGAGTTTTATTTTACTCGTTCCCTCCACGTTCATTTATTAGAATTTTCTGTAAGTAAGAGCAGTCTCCTCTCCCTTACTTATTTATTGAATTATTTCTTTATATAACATGGGTTTGTGAATATTTATTTTATTTTGCAGATCTATTATTTATTTTTTTAGTCAAATAGTTCCAGTTTTTACCATAGTGACCTCTTTCAGATTGGCTTCTGTGTTCATCTGTTATGCTCCATTTCTTTTAGAGAAATGCCTTATTTTCTGGCATCACAAGATGTTCCAGCCTCATCTTATATATTTCCAGCCCCAGCTCTAGAAATAACCACTTCTCCAAGGAGCCCTAATTCCTTTTATTGGGAAATGGTATTTAGAAACCAAAATATGTTTTCTTTGAACCAAGGTATGTTCAAAGCTACTAGGCCCTCTCAGTAGACAGAGCTAGGAAATATATTTGTGTGCTGAAACATGCATGCACACATCTGTATTTATTTCTATATTATATAAAGATGTATGTCTATCTATAATATATAGATATACCTCTATCTCAAGAGAGATAACAGATAAAGAAAGGAAGGAAAGAAAGAAGGAAGGAAGGAAGGAAGGAAGGAAGGAAGGAAGGAAGAATAGAAGAAAGAAAAAGAAAAAGAAAGAAAGAAAAGAAGGAAGGAAGGGAGAAAGAGGGAGGGAGGGATAAATAGATATAGATATAAGTAGATATTGAAAACCATGAGTTTATACTCATACTTCCAACTCCAATATAAAAATTGTAAAGTTCCTTTGAGCCTTCTCCCTTTATTTCTAATTCCTTTCTCTGAAAATAGAAACCTCATTTTCACTATCTACAATATATTCACTTATTTCTTCAATATTAGTACGCATAAGGAATTACAGAATTGCTAACCCATGCCCCTCTGAGAAACAGAATTACTAACTAGAATACTCTATTTGTGTACAGTTCTTTTTGTTTTTAGCCTTACATTACCCAGTCAAAATACTTTTTTCCAAAATTACTTAGGTGAGCTTTTTCTTCTCATCCCCTTTGGTGCAGTTATAGTATTCATTTATAATACAGTAAGACTCCTTTTTTTACTCTTTGTATCCCATTTGGGGTTTTCCCCCAATTCTGGTTGATTTTAATTATCATTTCAAATGGGGGTGGGTGGGTACATGAAACATTGCTATGGTTCTAAGAGTCAAAGACTTGAAAAGAGAAAATGATATCCTGAGACAGGTCACTTCCTCTCCCCTGCCCCCAACTTCCACTTCTTTCCACACCGTTCCCACCAGCTCATTGCAGGCAGCCAAATCTTAGTTTCTGCCTTATCCTTCCTGCATTTCTTGTATCTCCTCCTTCTCTTTAATAACATATGCATAAAAGTGATACATTTCAAAGTACAGCACAACAATTAGTTGTAGAACAGATTTCAGAGTTTGGTATGGTTACAATTCCACAATTTTAGGGTTTTATTTCTAGCTGCTCTAAGGTACTGGGGGCTATAAGAAATATCAATGTAATGATTCAGCAGTCATACTCATTTGTTAAACCCAAACTTCTCTGTATAACTCCACCATCACCTTTCATCTTTCTCCCACTCTTTAGGGGTATTTGGGCTATGCCCACTCTAACTTTTTCATGTTGAAAGAGGTTGTCAACAATATTGGATAGGGGGATGGAACTAGTTGATGTTCTGGAAGGGCTGGCCCCTCTAGGTGTCAGGACTTATCTGGCCCAGGGACCCATCTGGAGGTTGTAGGTTTTTGGAATGTTACCCTAATGCACGGAACCTTTGTAAAATCTTATATAATGCTCTAGGTGTTCTTTAGGACTGACTGGAATGGTTTTGGTTGGGGGTTGGCAAGTTATGATAGGTAGCAATGTCTAACTGAAGCTTTTGTAAGAGTCGCCTCCAGTGTAGCCTCTCGACTATTTGAGCTCTCTCAGCCACTGATACCTTATTTGTTACACTTTTTTCCCCCTTTTCATCAGGATGGCATTGTTGATCCCACGGTGCCAGAGCCAGGGTCATCCGTGGGAGTCATCTCCCACGTCACCAGGGAGACTTTCATCCCTGGATGTCATGTCCCATGTAGGAAGGAGACAATGATTTCACTTGCAGGGTTGGGTTTAGAGAGAGAAAGGCCACATCTGAGCAACAAAAGAGGTCCTCTGGAGGTGACTCTCAGGCATACCTATAGCTAGGCTAAGATTTTCTGCTACATGCACAAGCTTCACAAGAGCAAGCCTCAAGATCAGGGGCTTGGCCAATTGATATGGGTGTCCCTAATGTTTGGGACAATGTCCTGGATTTCCCCAATAGTTTAACAGTTCCATAATTTTTCTCCCATCCTTCAAGGGACTTTGCCAATATTTTTTGATTATCTGCTTAAACATATATTCTTCATGTTTGAAAGATTATTTTGCCAGATATAGAATTCTTGGTTGGTAGGTTTTTTTCTTTAAGGACTTTTAAATATGTCATCACACTGCCTTCTGGACTCCATGAAAAATTCACTGTTAGTCTTATTGGGGATCCCTTGTATGTGACAAGTCGCTTCTCTCTTGCTGCTTTCAAAGTCCTCTCTGTCTTTGGATTTTGACAGTATTTTCGTGTAGATTTCTTAAGGTCTATCCTGTTTGGAGTTCATTGCCTTCATGGCTTTCATCGGATTTGAGAAGTTTTCAGCCATTATTTCATCAAATACTGTCTCTGCCCCTTTCTATCTCTTTTCCATCTGAGACTCCAGCGGTACATAAATTGGTACACATGACGGTGTCCTCTACGTTCCTTGGGCTTTCTCCATTTTTGTTCTTTTTTCCCTTCCACTCCTCACAGCAGATATTTTAAATTCTCTTGTCTTCAAGTTCGCTAATCCTTTCATCTGCCTGTTCAAATCTTCTGTTGAATCCCTCTAGTGAGTTTTCATTTCCATTACTGTATTTTACAGCTCCAAATTTTCTGTTTGGTTCCTTTTTATTTCTATATCTTTATTTTGTTCAGAGAGTGTTTTCTTAATTTCCTTTAGTTCTTTGTGTATGTATACATATATGAGTTCCACTGAGCATTTTTAGGACAGTTTAGTCTTTGACTAATAGTTCCAATGTAGGAACTTCCTCAGAGCATGATTTCCGGTAAATTGATTTTTCCCCTGTAAATGGTCCTTACTTTCCCACTTCCTGCATGTTTGCAAATTTTTTTTGAGAACTGGACATTCTGAATATTATGTTGCTGGAGCTGTCAACCTGTGACTATTCTAAGCTCTTTTTGTTCCCAGTGAACAGAAAGAGAAAACAGGAAAAAGGTGGGGGGGGTGGGGAACCTGCCTCTTTAAGGTTCTTCTGCCATTTTGCCTGAGGTGAGTTGGAACCATGACTGCCCTCAAAGCTGGGGTCCCCATTGATCTAAATTAACTGACCCCTGGATCAGACCTCATACCCCTGTATTTGGGTTCCTTATAGCCCACCCTGGCACCAACAAACTGGAATCCTCACTGCTGCCTTCTATACAGTTGGGGAAGGGGGGTGAACAGCTACATGGAAAGTAAAATTCACTGATATTTTTACCAGCATTTCTTCCAGATCTTCTGTGGATACTGCACCATATTACATCAGACTCAGAGTTCCAAAAGAGTTGATTAGCCAATTCTTACCAATTCAGGAATTGTTTTGGTGGAGGAACTCACTCCTGGAACTTCCTACTCCGCCATGTTCCCACAATCCCCCTAAAGTTTATTTTCAAAGACATACCCAGGACATATGTAGAGCTACAGTCATTTTGGCTTTGAGATTAGTTTCTTTTTCTCTGGATGCTTCTTCTTTTTGAACTTTCATGTTCTTCCAAGTTCTCCACAGCATGTTTAGCTGTGGATTGCTTCTCTACCATTCTCTCTATCATTTTCTTGCAGGATTTTAATTAGATATATGTGTGTTCTTTGCATTCTAACTTAAGAACAGGTATATTCTTAAACTTTCCTTTGACGTTTCCATTTCTTTGATTTCCTTGGCTGGCTTCTGGATAATTTCTTCAAATCTACCTTCCAATCTTATCTTTCTAGATTTTAATGCCATGCCAATATTCAAAGATGGAATTAATTAACAATTTAAAAGAATAATATCTCCTAACTCCTGGGAAGAAACTTCTCTCTTCCTCTACTTTGTGAATTTTCTTCCAAGTGGCATCAATTCACACACCAGCCAATTTACATAATCTGTGCTTTCCTCTAAAACTGCCTCTGACTTTGTATTTCCCTCTTTTCCTCCCATATCCCTATGCATTTTCTTGCATTTCTCATTGTTCTGTCTATTTCCAGTATATAATAGAATCATGTACACATACACACCCATTCATGGAAAAGAGCAGGCTTTCTGTAAATGTTTGCTGAATTAACAAATGAAAGGCAGCTGTTCTGATTGAAGTACTCAGGTAAACTTAATCAGGCAACAACAGCACTGGTGCTTACCAGATTTTAATCTAACTGTAGTTTCAATATCCATTCACAGCATAAGAGGAAGACATACATTGAACTAAGCTGGACTTTTTAATCTAGAGAAAAGGAAGAGGCATAGGCATTTCTGAAGAAATATCCTGGGGAAAAGTCTAGATTGGTGTGGGCATAAAAAAATAATTCAAGGACTATTCTACAGGCACTGAAAGGGGGAATTTAGTCAACAAAAATCACTAGTATCGTGTGCCTGTCAAATGTGCTAAAATGGCTTCATCCGCTTCTACTCTTTCAGCCTGGTAGAATCTAATTCATAGACACAACCTGCTGTCTCCAGAGGCAATGAGCTTTCCATCAGTGATGTACTTAACCAGAGTTTAGACAATCGATTGCCAGATAAATTATAGAGCAAGGATCCTTAGTTCTCTAAAGTTGTGTCTCCAACTTTCAGTGTATGTATGTCCAGTCATTAAGGGAAGACCCTTGCACTCTTCATTTTCTCTAATTGGTATGTCAATCTCAAAGTTTTAAGAATCATCATTCCAGAGGAGCAGATCACGGAGCTGCGTGTTCCTGAAGGTTCTTTTCAGCAGTGAGATTGTGTAAGTTCTGTCCTTTGACTCCTGTGCAGTTTCCATTCTCAGAGCCTTTCACCACCAACTAGCAACACTTCCCCATTTCCATCTGAACAGAGGAAATGTTCTCTACTTCTCTGTTCCTTTTCTGTTGACCACACACTACCACTGATTCCTCTGGGGTGGGTATGACACAGAACCGTCTGGTCACCTGCTTTGACTCTCTTCTCCACAC
>PVIY010046045.1:0-18686 GCA_004026745.1 Myrmecophaga tridactyla | reverse complement strand
TTGTTGTTGTTGTTCCCCTTTTCATATATCTCCACTCCAATCTTTGGTATTTCCTACCTTCTGTTTCTGCTTTATGTTTAGTTTGCTCTTCTTTTTCTAGATCCTCCAGTTGTGAAATTAAATATTTGATTTGATATCTTTCTTCTTTTGTAATGTTGTAAACACCTAAAACTATAAATTTCTTTCTCAGCACTTCCTTTGCTGTGTCCCATAAGATTTGATATGTTGTGTTTTCATTTTCATTCACCTCAAGATATTTCCCAATTTCCTTTAATGATTTTTTTCTTGACCTATTAATTGTTTAAGGGTGTTATTTAATTCCCATCTATATGTGAATTTTTCTGTTCTCTTTCTGTTAGTGATTTCTAGCTTCATTCCATTGTTGTCAGAGAAGAAATATTGTATGTTTTCAATATTTTTGAATTTATTAAGACTTGTTTTTTGACCTATTATGCAACCTATCATGGAGAATGGCACATGCGCTAGAGAAGAATGAGTAGTTTGCTGCTGTTGGGTGAAATGTTCTTTGTATTATTAGGTCTAATAATAGACCTAATAATACAAATATTATTTGTATATATTTATTATATATTTGTATATATATGTATATATTTATATATATATATATTTGTATATATGTATGATAGTCTTGTTCAAGTCTTGTATTTCCTTATTGATCTTCTGTTTAGATGTTCTAGGCATTCTTAAAAGTATTGTGTTGAAGTCCCCTACTAATGTAGAACTCTCTATTTTTCCATTCAAATTTATTAATATTTGCTTCATATACTTTGGGGCTCTGCTCTTAGGTGCATAGATATTAATAAATGTTATTGTCTTCCTGTTGAATTGTGACTCCATCAGTATAAAGTGGCTTTCTTTGCCCTTGTAACAGTTTTTGAATTAAAGTCTATTACATCTGATTTTATATAGCTAGTTTAACTCTCTTTTTATTACTATATACGTGGTGTGTTACCCCACCCTCATCCTTTAACTTTCAAAGTACTTGTGTCTTTTAATTCAAGGAGAGTTTCTTGTAGACAGCATATAATTGGTGCATTTATTTTTATCCATTGTACTAACCACTGCCTTTTGAATGGGGAATTTAATTCATTTATAGTTAAAGTAACTATTGGTACTACACTTCTGCCATTTTGCTATTTGATCTTTGTAACTCTTTGTCCCTCAGTTCTTCTGTCAATGCCTGCTTTCATATTTACTCAAAATTTTTTTGTACTGTATCATTTTGTGTCCCTTCCCCTTTCGCTCTGTGATGGTTAAGTTTCATGTATCAACTTGACTAGGTTATGGTATCCATTTGTTTGGTCAAGCAAGCACTCGCATGATTGGTACTATGAGGATGTTTTATGCATTTACGTCATTAGAAAGTTGATTGAATCTTGACTGATTACATCTAAAATTATATCTAAATGGAGATTACCTTCAGCTATGAGAGAAGTCTCATCAGTCAGTTGAAGGCCCTAAAGAGAGAACTAATGATTTCAGCTGACAGAGAAGGAAGAAATTCCATCTCTATTTTGGGCTGCCAGGTTCACTTGGGAAATTCATGAACTTATCAGAGTTCCCAGCTTGTAGTCTGCCCTGTGGAATTCAGGCTTGCCTACCCCACAGTCTCATGAGTGGATTTCTATAACAAATCTTATAATATTTGCATAGTATATATACATATTTTATATATATGTTTGAATGTGTATATGTGTGTGTATCCAGTCAGTTCTTTTTCCCTGAAGAATCCTGACTAATAGACCCTCTGTATATGTTTATCAGGTATTTTTTTGTGATTACCAAGGGGCTTAAATTTAAATTCCTAAATCTATAGTAATCATGTTTGTTTTGATACTAATTTGACTTTAATAGCATACCCAAATTCTGTCCCTTCATCCCTCTGCTCCCCCACTTTTTGTTATACTTGTTACAAATTATATATTTCTGCATTGGATATCCCAAACTATAAATTTATCATTCTGTTTCATGCATTTGCATTTTAGTACCTATGAGAAGTCAAAATTAGAGTTATGTACCAAAAAATACAGTACAGTGTTATTGGCATTTGTACTTATCCATATGGTTTCCTTCACTGGATTTCTTTATGCTCGTTTATTTACTGTCTGGTGTCCTTTCCTTTCACTTTGAAGAACTCCCTTCAGCATAGCTTATAATGTAGGACAGGGCTAGTAGTGACAGACTCCCTCAGTTTTTGTTCACAGAGAATGTCTTAATCTCTTCCTCATTTTTTTTTCCCAAAGAAACATTTATATACTAGTGCAAAGTATGCATGGTCACAATCTTTTCTCCCTCATTTTTGAAAGACAGTCTCACTAGATAGAAAATTGTTGGCTTGAAGTTATTTTCATTTAGCATTTTAAATGTTTCATCCCATTTTCTTCTTGCTTTCATGGTTTCTGATGCGAAATCAGTATTTAATCTTATTGGAGCTCCTTGTTCATAACACGTTGCTTTTTTCTTGCAGCTTTTAGAACTCTCTTCTTGACCGTGGCATTGGTCACTTTGACTAAAATGTGTCTGGGCATGGTTCTCTTCAAGTTTATCCTGCTGTGGGTTTATTGTGCTTCTCAAATGTGTATATCCATGTCTTTTGTTAAATTTGGAAAGTTTTCTGCCATTAATTATTTATTATCCCTTCTGCCCCTTCTCTTTTTCTGCTCTTTCTGGCACTCCCATAATGTGTATATTAGTACACTTGATGTAGTCCCATAGGTCTCATAGATTCATGTTCTAGTTTGCTGGCTGCCAGAATGTGATATACCAGAAACAGAATGGCTTTTAAAAGGGGGAATGTATTAAGTTGCAAGTTTATGGTTCTAAGCCTGTGAAAATGTCCTAATTAAAGCAAGTCTATAAAAATGTCCAAATTAAGACACCAATAAGAGACTACCTTCAATCAAGAAAGGTCAATGAAATGAAGTTCAGGATTTCTCTCTAAACTGAAAAGGCACATGACAAATTTGGCAATGTCTGCTAGCCTTTTCTCCAGGCTTCTTGTTTTGTGAGGCTCCCCTGGGGGCATTTTCCTTCTTCATCTCTGGCTGCATGGGCTGCTGTGGTTCTTGTGGCTCTCTCATGGCTCTGAAGCTTTCTTCAAAACATTTCCTCTTTTACCTTTAAATTAATCAAGACTTAACCTGGAATGGGTAGTGTCACATCTCCCTCCAATCAAAGGTTAATACCCACAATTGGGCGTGTCACGTCTCCATGGAGATAATCTAATCAAATTTCCAACCTACAGTGCTGAATAGAAATTAAAAGAAACTGCAGCCTCCACAAGATGGATCAGGATTAAAACATGGCTTTTCTAGGGTACATAATCCTTTAAAACAAGCACAATTCGATTTACTTTTCTCACTCTTTTTCTGTGCCTCAGCCTGAATCATTTCAGTTGTCTTATCTTGGAGATCATTGGTTATTTCTTCTGCCAGCAGAAGAGAAATATATGCTTATGAGAAATTCTATGCCTTAATGCAAGTAATCCTTTGCCCCAGACCACTTCACCTTAAAATTGTTTCTTACACTGTTTTAGCTATCTGCAAATATTTCTGCCTTGCAGGGCAAGTTCAAGAAGGTTGAGCCAGTTTCTTGGTTCAGTCTTTCAGGTTACCACTAGATAGATAGGCACCAGTATGCCCATAGGTGTTATTCTGCTGTCTGTGGAGCAGGACCAGGAACCCACAATGGTAGCACAAATTAACTCACACAGCACCAGGGAGGGATTGGGGAAGGGTCCAGTAAGGGCACCACAAATTTTTCCTACCATTTTTTTAAAGCTGTGTTTTCTTGATTAGGTAGGTACCCACCAAATAACTGTAACGCTGTAGCTGTTTTCCAGAGTTTTCAGGAAGTTGGCTCTGCCAGTCTTTACTAGTTGTTCACAAATTTGCACAGCACCCTGCAGTGTCTTGGGAAACTGGAAGTACCTTTATTTTAATTTTGACAGACAGGGCCTATCAATATCTTCTAGCCTAGTAGAGATCATGAGATTGCTGTTAAAATTAAATTTCAGTGGGTAGTTTAGGTCACTCATAGCTAACTTATTTAAGAAGTTAGTTATTTGAAAGAAAACTTTGTGTAGGTCACAAAACATCCCATTTCCACTTAAATTAGGTGCATTCCTTTGCATTGAAGCATTCTTGGTATTTAACTCTAAAAATAGGCCTACATTAAGTGAAAAATCTTTTTCTTTGTTGAAATCATGTGAAAAGAATTTTTTTTGACATGGTTAGGCAAGAATACTTTACATGTGTCAAAAGGATTAAGAAGTCATTTCCTTATTTTTTTTTTTTATGATGATTAGAAGAAATTTTGAAATAATTTAAGGGTGCACTGGTGGTTCAATGGTAGAATGCTCGCCTGCCATGTGGGAGACATGGAGTTTGATTCCCAGCCCATGTACCACTATTCTCCCCCCCCCAAATTTAAAATGTGCTTCTCACACAAAGCAAGAATTGGGAGTGGGGAAAGACAGTTGATATGGAATGAAAAAGCTGTAGTTACAGCAGAAGGAATGTTCTGCTGTGCACAGGGCAGAGGTTGTTAAAAGCAAGAAAAAACTATGAACTTTTAAGAATTAACAACATGTCCAGTGAAGCCCTAGTATGGTATTTTGTTGTTGTTGTTTTAATATTTTTATTATAAACAACAAACAAATATGCACACATTCTTCACATAGTTACAGTCACCAAGTATGGTATTGATTCTTAGACCTTTAATTATTTGTGGAGGCATTGATAAGCTACAGTTGATGCAGTTTAATTAGACTTAGGAAGGAAAGTGAGTTAAGCCAGAAGAAACAATTAAGATGTTGGACACGTAATTGGTTGTAAGAAGAGAGACATATGCTTACCTGTCCTAATTACTCACTTGCTAAATTTATATGTAAATATGCTATCATTATGCATAAATAATTATAACACATGTAGGACACTTTGGGATTTCCTTGGAATCAGTACCAGGAATATTATCATCTGTGAAAAAAGAAAAAAAATCTGTAGCAAACCATGATAAATCCAATTGAAAAATACCCGTCTAATAGATATGGCATGCTTATTTATAATACTCTCTTTCCCTTGTGTGTGTTTATTTTGTAAACTATTAACTTCAGTTTGAGTTGTTCTTGTAGAATAATCACTAAATAATTATAAATAATGCGTTTTAAACAATTTCTGCAGTATATTAGAGGAATTATTCCTTAGTGGTTAAATAACTTTTAATATATATTGAACTGTCATAAAATCCTTCATTTATCCAGTGTATGCTCATAATTCAGATAATGTTCCAAGATTCACAGCGTGGAGCAATGTTAAGTGACCATTCATATAAAAAATTTTACAGTAATAAAGGTGATAGTAACCACTTGATATTTTACTAGGAAATGAGACATTTTTCTTTGCTATTCCATGCCTCCACCTCTAATTGACATAGTGATAATATATTTAAATCTTTACTTGTAAGAAATTGTTTTCTGTTTTTAAGGCCTTACTGGCCTCTAGTGGTAATATATGTTATAGTTTAAGCATTTCTAACACTTAATGAGTAACTAAAAATAAAGCCATTTTGAAGACATGTTCTGCCAATAAATGCACTCTTTCAGTTTTAAGTCAACAGTGTTCTCTCAAACTATAGATGCAACATCATCTTCCTCCCAAAGAGCTGAGGCTTTATCTTTGGTTATTGTCTCTGTTTTGTCCTCACCTCTTTGTTTTGAATGATACTGGTTTAGATCTGATTTGCATATAATGTTGATTTTTATTATGTCAGGTTTGTGCTAACAGTTCTTCCTAGAGTATTTCTCTGTAGACTGTAGGACCAAATTTTCCTTATTCTGTACATAACAATTTTTATTTTCTTAAAAGGATAAGTTTTCAATTTACCATTGGGGTTGATGTTTATACTTACCTTTATATTTAGTTTTTGAAGACTTGTACATTTGATATACTAGTTTAGTAAACCTGACAAGTGATTTGTCACTTTTGTTTCTCCCTCTTCTCACAAAGATGTAAAAGGACCTCCTACCCACCGTCTGTCTTGTGGTCAGTCACCGTACACCGAGACAACGTGGGAGAGGAAGTATTGTATCCTCACGGACAGCCAGTTGGTGTTGCTCAACAAAGAGAAGGAGGTAAGATTAGTATTACTGAGGAATGCTACTTTCCTCTTCGGACTAAATTCCTGAAATAATCTAGGTTGTTTTTTTTTTGTTTTTGCATTTTGATGTCCTGTTTATGAAAACGGAGGCTTTATGAATGATAAACTGTAGGTAAGCCTAAAGGATTTCTAATGTCATAATGATATGTTATTGCCTTGGAGGGGCTCATTCAACAAGATGGGTCTGGAACAGTGAATGAGATGTTGAGTTAAATTGAGAAATCTGGAATCAGAGGGAATTGGATTACGCAGACCTGGGCCTAAAAATGGCCTAGAGGGGATGCTGGCAATTTTATCAGTCAGCTTCCCAGCCAGAAACAAATGGCAAACACAGTGGAATTAATTGGAAAAGGGTTTAATGAAGGGACCAATAGCAGAGGTGTGGACAGCAGAAGGGACCCACTAAAGGATGGTAAGCACCATCAACTAACAACTGAGTCATCACACTAAGCCTTTGGGGCAAGAGGAAGGGAGCAGTGTTTCTGGAATTGAGAGAGAGCTGAAGATGCATGAAAGGACTGCTTGATGGTTGCTGTGGCTATACACAAAAGATACTCCCTATGCTAAATCAAAATGACTCAGCAGAAAGGAAGCAAGGAAAAATAAGCACCCCAGCTCTTTTCTCCTGCCTTCTGATTTCCTGCAGCTGTCACCTAATGGTCAATCCTAACCTGAAGCCAGAGAAAAAGATTATTCTTCCTGTGTTCCAAGACACATGGCATGGGAGAGAAGGGGCATAGAATGCACCTAGAGAGGCAGGCAGAATGTAACCAACACAGACAACTAGTTCTTTGTACCTTTTCTGTTGTTCCTCTACCTTAAAAACCTCTTGAATTCATATCCACTACTCTACTCCTCACAACTGTTACAGTGTACGAATCCTTCCACATCCAAAGAACTCATTTGCTTTTTGGTGATTAATCAGAAAGTTAATATCATTCTGGTTTGGTAGGGTCATAAAACCATCCTACTCCAATCACCTCCACATTAAAAAAATAATAAGTTAAAATGATCTTGACAAAGAAGAGGGATAATGGGAGGGAGGGAGAAGAAAAAATATGATTCATTGAAGAAGAAAGATTAATTGCCAGAAATATATAAATGACTTGAAAGATGTAAGTAGATGTTCATTCAGTAAACCATTCTTCCTGAAAAGTAAGTTCAAGCAGAAGCAAATGCAGAGACAGCAAATGAATAGGGAACACACTTCTTAATTCTGATATCATCTCCCATTTATCTTCATTCTCTCCTCCTTTCCCACTCCTTATTCGCTTTCTTTTCCATTCCCTCTTTACCCCATCCCTTTTCTTTTCCTCCCTTCTCCTACTCAGCACATTTTACTATGGTAAAGTCAAGGTTATAATAATAAAACAGTTTCAGTTTCTTTTTTTATTTTAATAAACAGTACTTTCTTGCAAGGGCCCAGCCGATGTGCCCGCCATAAAAAACTTGCTTATTCTTCTTTTCTAGCCATTAAAAAAATTCCTTATTTTTGTTGCCGTCCTCCTACCCATGTTCCTATTCAAATATTTTAATATTATTGAATTTTATTTTATTACAACAATTTAATAAATCTCAGCCTTTTTTAGAACAATCTAATGCTTGCCATTGTGTGAATAATAAGTAGATACGTAATAAAAATTAATAGAATAAATATTAGTGTAGAACATTTCTAATTATCCAATTTTAATAAACAGATCATTCAAAATGCTCTTTTTAGTCACCCTATACTGTAGCAGTTTTTTTATCAGAGATATAAATCAGGAGTGGTATAAGCAGATTATTTGCTGTCTTTTTGCTGTCAACTATATTTTTAAAAAATTATTTTAATAGTAATTTATTTGTCATGATAGTTTATATAAACCAGTCTACAACTTACTCTGAATGTTTTCCAGTAAAGCTTTGTCCAAAGGGAAATGTTAAATTACAGTAAAAAGAAAAAAGAACATTTAGCATATTATAAAGAATCGTATTTAAAGGCAGTTTGATGCACAATCCAGGGACCTGTGCAGGACACTTAAAATATAATTAAACTACAGTCATGAAGGCTTTTACAATTCATAATTCTAAACGAGAATATTATTTATGAAGAAGTACAAATTGACTTTTACATTCAACTTTAGTTAAATGAAGGCATTCAGTGTTCTTCCTGAATAATACCTTTAGTTTCTCACATTTCATTCAGAGTTATTTTATAATGAAATAATCTTTATCTGCTCTTATCACAGCAGTGTAATTTTTTTTTCTAAATGTAGGAAGGCCATAAAATATATGGCACTGTAATTAAACTGACGGCCTAAATACAATGGATTTTTTCTTCTACTGAAGTTTTTTATGTAGCTATGTGTTACAAACCTGGTCTTTTGAGACAAATCTTAAGCTGTTGTCAGGAAGCAAAAATGCTACCCTGGAACTGTTACTCTTCTCTTTAAAATATTGCAGGTGAAAAATATTCTGTTATTCACCATGTCTTTAATATGTTGTAGCTCTCGTCTTCCAGGCCTCAAAGCTGGACAGGGAGTTGGCACTCTTGCAGCTAGTGAGCTGGTCATCCACTTTTGCCTCAATAGTCAGTATGATTTTGAGTTCCTTTCTCTTGATGAAAACCAATTTCTTCATAAGTAGCTTCTGCAATGACAGTGGGCACTTAAGGGATCAAACTCCATTACCTCGTAGTAATTGAGTAGCTGAAGATCATTCTTTGTCACTGTTGGATGATTATTGGGCTAGGATAGCAGCCTCTGGTTTCCTTATCTACATTTATTCAGTTTAATACTCTATGAAATGAAATAGCCTAAAGACAGCAGAAATGCAAGAAGCATGTCTTAGCCAGGACCAAGTTATAATGGGTTGATTAAATATCTCTGATTAATTGAGAAGCCTAGGCCAAGGACCTCTTTTTTTAATTTTTTTAACTTTTTTTATTGTATAGTATAACATATAGACAAAGCAGAGAAATTAAAAAGCAATAGTTTTCATGGCACTCTTCAAAAAGTGGTTACGGGATGGATCCCAGAGTTTGTCATGGACTGCCATATGATCCTCTCTTATTTTTCCTTCTAGCTGCTCCAAAATATAGGAGGCTAGTGGGCTTAAATACTTTCTTATCATCACAGTCGACTTTTTTTCCCCTTCTTTTTTTGTAAGCAATAACATATATACAAAAAAAGCTATAAACTTCAAAGCATGGCACCACAATTAGTTATAGAACATATTTCGGACTTTGACATGGGTTACAATTTCACAATTTTAGGTTTTTACTATCAGCTACTCTAAAATACTGAAGACTACATATTCATTTGTTAAGTCCTGTTGTCTGTGTTTAATTCCACCATCACCTTTGATCTTTCCATACCTCTCATTGGGGTTTTGGCTGTGGCAATTCTAAATTTTTGATATTGGAAGGGTCTGCCACTAATATGGGGTAGTGAGATGAAACTACATGATATTCTGGAGACAAATGGGCTAGGTTTCAGGACTTATTTGGACCAGGGACCCATCTGGAGGTTGTAGGTTTCTGGCAAGTTACTCTTGTGCCAGGTCCTCTTTTGTCTCCATGATAAATAATTTTCTAAAACAATGTGTTTTGTGCTTTATCCTTTTTTTATGTCAGTCACATGGGTAGCCCTTAATACCTGCCAAACTCTCTGCTCCCACATTCTAATCTCATATGGCTCTGTATATCCACTTTTCTGTTCCTTTTCTGCAACAGAAACCTTTTGAAACCCTTTCACTGTGCTTCTGCACCTCATGGGTCATCATCAGCAAAACACACCATTTCTTTCACCTTTTCCCTGAAGGAGTCCCGTAACTTCTTGGTATAATGGGAACCAGAATCTTCCCTGAGGAGACACTATCTTTCAGAAAGTCCTCTCAAGTGATGTCTGGTTTTCTCCCACAGCCTTCATACCATGCTGCCTAGAGTAGATAATTGATCCTTTCATGGCTGTTTCCTGTCTGAGCTCCTTCATCTTCCCTAAAAAGTCCTAATTTGAATCTTATGTTTTAGTCGTCTTTCAACCCCTCCTTACTCCTCATTTTTTGTTGATTTTTAACTTGGGGCTTGTTATCATTATCTTACTACTCCAAGCTTAATTTTTGTTTTAATATTTTTATTGATAAATCTTAATACACAAATATTCCATACATGATGTACAATCAGTGGCTTACAATATCATCACTTAGTTGTGTACTCATCATTATGATCATTTTTTAGAACATTTGCATCACTCTAGATAAAAGAAAAAACTCATACATACTGTACCCCTTATCCCTCTCTCTCATTGACCACTGGTATTTCCATCTACCCAATTTATTTTAACCTTTGTCCTCCAATTATTTGTTTGTTTTTATCCATATATATTTTTTTTCATATTTTTTACCCATCTGTTCATACCCTAGTTAAAAGGAGCATCAGGGTTTTCACAACTACACAGTCACGTTTTAAAAGTTGTGTTGATATACAGTCATCTTCGGGAATCAAGGTTACTGGAACACAGCTCAACAGTTTCAGGTACTTCCCTCTAGCCACACCAAATCACCATAAACTAAAAAAGGATATCTATATAATGCATAAGAATAGCCTCCAGGATAACCTGTTGACTCTGTTTGAAATCTCCTAGCCACTGAAACTTTATTTTGTCTTATTTCTCTTTCCCCTTTTGGTCAAGGCTTTCTCAATCCCTTGATGCTGGGTCCTGGCTTATCCTGGGATTTCTGTCCTATGTTGCCAGGATGACTTACAGCCCTGGGAGTCATGTCCCACATGGGGTGGGGGAGGGGGAAGGGCAGTGATTTCATTTGCCACATTGGCTTACAGAGAGAGGCCATGTCTGAGCAACAAAAGAATTTCTCTGGGAGTGACTCTTGGGTCTAATTTTAAGTAGGCTTAGCCTATCCTTTGCAGGAATAAATTTCATAGAGGTGAATCCCAAGATTGAGGGCTCAGCCTGTTGATTTGGTTGTCTCCACTGCTGGTGAGAATATCAGAAATTATCCAAATGGGAAGTTAAATATTTCCTCCTTTCTCCCCAGTGCCCCAACAGGACCTTACAAATACTTCTTTATTCACTACCCAGATTACTCTGGGATATATCGGGGCATCATATTAACCTGGACAAACCAACAAAGTCTCACACCCTATTCAAGATTCCATGTTCTTATGGTGCTCAACTAAACTGGCCATACAAGTTAAATTAGGAAATGCACTACCCAAAATACAAATTTTGCACCAAATAAACATCTCTCCCTTTGATCTCACACACAAGTTAAAGTTTTAAAATATGGACGATATCATCCTTTACCCTATATTCTAATTTACCTTAGTACTATCCAGATCAGCTTCATTCATGTCTCTACTCAAAGTCAGATCCCTTTTTCAACTTTTTAAACAGTTCCTGTATGGGATATTGCTGACTCTCAAAGCTTCAGAGCTCTAATTCTAAATCTCAGGTGTCACATAAATACCCGAATAACCAAACAGCTCAGTATCTCAGAATTTAGAAATAACAGTTACAACTCCTGAATATATATGACTGATGTAAGAGCTTATAATCTAGGACCCTTTGCAATAGGTCCCAACCTGATAACCCATGCTCTCGACTTCAGTTCACCAAGTTTTTATATTATAGTTAGTCCAAATGAGTGAGGCATAATATTTCTTTTTTTGTTTCTGACATTTCATTCAACAGTTCATTCACTTAGTTCATTCACTTAGTTGCATGCCTGCAGTTCATTCACTCAGTTGCATGCCTCACAACTTCATTCCTTCTTGCATCTGCTCAGTAGTCCATTATATGTATATGCTGTAGTTCCCCCTTCGATTCTACAGTCTACGCTTACACTGCCTCTATCCATTGTGGGTTGCGAACACTGCATCTTAGACACTAGTGAGCAAATGTCCATTTGAGTCCCCACGCTCAGTTCCTCCAAGTATATACTGAGTAATGGAGTTTCAGGATCATATGGCAGCCCCACTCCTATCCTCCTATGGAACCACCAAGAGGCTGTACCTCTTGGTTTCCCTACCAACAGTGAATTTTCTCCACAATTTCTCTGGCACTTATTTCTCTCTCTTCATTTTTAAGCAGTTTTATTCACACATCATACAATCCAACCTAACTGTATAGACATGACTTTGCCCCATAATCTATCTGAAGACATTTCCTTTTCTTCCACGAAGAATCCATATCCCTTCCCCATATTCCCAGCCTGTTGACATTTAGTTTTGGCATAATGCCTTTGTTACATTCAGTGGAAACATATTACAATATTACTGTTGACTATAGACTCTCGCTTGCATTGAATGTACTTTTTCCCATATACCATCTATTTTCAAAACCCTGCAATATTGACATTCATTTGTTCTTCCTTATGCAAAAACATTTTTTGTTTGACCAGGATTAATTTTTGATGGTTTCAATCTCTATAGAGATGATCCTTTCAAAACACCTGCTCTCAGTTCCTTGAACTCTTCTCTTCTAAGGATCTTTTCCTCTTTCCCACCTTATCACTATAATTCCTTCATATTGTCATTTTCAAACATCCCATCCCACTCTCTGACCATAATCTTCTATCCTTCTAACTCATTCCTTATTCCAACAGTCCTCCAACCCTTCAGGGATCTACAGTCCATTGAACCTCTCCTTTTTCTAACCTTCACGCCTCTCATGTCCTCTTTTTCTTCTTTATCCTCTTTGAATTCCATGGTCAGTTGTTCTGACTGTTCCTTTGTATACTCCAAGTTTCTTGCCCTTCTTTTGCTCCATCTACTTACTTAACAAAGCAATAGCCCAGTTAAATCCCACTCCCTGTCTATTCTGCCCTGCATCTGTGGAACTTCATATGTCTGAAGAAAATCACATTACCAGGTTGACAGTCTTACTTTAAATTCATTATTGCAAACCTAACAGAGTTCTCAGTGCTAGTAGGTAATCACAAAACATTTTCCTAGTCTGTTGCTCTGCTCTCCTAGACTAGTACTTCTCATTCTGTCTATAGTGAAGGAACAGTTTTCCCCCCTTTTCATCATAGACAATAAAATAATATAAAATGAATTTTCAGAAAAATGAAATTTTAAAAAGACATCAGCATTTCTTGTTAAATTTAACAGACTTGAAATTATAATTCAACAAATATAACAAAATAATCATAGCATAGAAAAAGAAGGAGTAGAATTACAAAAATTCTTCATTGAATTCTTCACCTTCATTGAAAGTATGCTGTAAAACAAGACAAATGTACTGATCACACCAGGCACACTTACTATACATTTTTATGTATACTTTCTTTTTTTATCAAGGTCCAGTAACAATTTGCAGAACAGTGTAGGACATTGAATCACACTTTGAGTAGCTCAGTCCAAAATGACTTCCAAGATGATTTTTCATACCTTCACCTCTCTCCTCAAACCTCCTATCTTCTCTGTTATTTTTACTTAGAGTTGATTGCTTTGCTTCCTACTTCACTGAAGAAATGGAGACGTTCAGAAGAATGATCCTGCAAACCCCAGTATCCATATCTACATAGACACTAGCAAGTGTTTCCTTATACTCTGTTATCCCTCCATTAAGTATGGTTGAAATGTACATTCTCCTAATGTCAGCCCCTCCACTTGCCTATTCAAAGATAAGTCACTAACAATCCTTCAATTGTAGGATATATCATTAGCAATTTTTGCATCTTCAGTTTTTTGCTTCCTACCAGATCATTCCCATCAGCATGATATTACTTTTGTCATTTCAAAACAATTTTACTTGTATATCATATAATCCAATCTAAGTAAATAGACACGCCTTCACCACCATAATCTATAGGAAGACATTTCCTTTCTCATCGACTCCATACCCCTTCCCTATACCCCTCACTTGTTGACATTTAGTTTTGGCATAATGCCTCTGTTACATTGAATGGAAGCATATTAGAATGTTACTGTTGACTATAGACTCTTGCTTGCATTGATCACACCTTTTCCTGTAAACCATCCATTTTCAACCCCTTACAATGTTGACATTCATTTTTTCTCCCTCATGCCAAAATATTTTTATATTTGTACATTTAATCACCTTCATTGTCCACTCTAGGCATTCCTAAGGTATACTATCTCAGTCTTTATCCTCTGTCTTTCCTTCTGGTTTCATACATGCCTCCAGCCCTTCTCCCTCAACCATACTCACATTCAGCTTCATTCAGTGTACTTATATTATTGTGCTATCATCAGGTAGTATTGTGCTGTCCATTTTCTGACTTTTTACACTCAGCCTGTTGCACAATTTGTATTCCTTCAGCACCAAATTCCCAATCTCGACCTTCTATCTCCTGATAACCTGTATTGTTAGCTTTAACTCTCAAAGTTCACTCATTAATGTTAGTTCATATTATTGAAACTGAACAGTATTTGTCCTTTTGTTTCTGGCTAATTTCATTCAGCGTAATGTCCTCAAGGTTCATCAACATTGTTAAGTACTTAATGATTTTATTCTTACAGCTGCATAGTATTCCATTGTATGTATATACCACAGCTTATTTAGCCACTCCTCCATTGAGGGCTGTTTGCATCTCTTGGCAATTGTAAATAATGCTGGTATAAACATTATATATAAGTGTGCAAATGTCCATTTGTGTCCTTACCTTCAGATACTCTGAACATATGGGATTGCTGGATCATGTGACAGTTCTATACTTAGCTTCTTGAGGAACCACCAAACGGCCTTCCAGAGTGGTTGTTCCATTTTACATTCCCACCAACAGTGGATAAGTGTGCCTCTTTCACTACATCCTCTCTAACAGTTGTCATTTTCTGTTTTTTTTGATAATGGCCATTCTAGTGGGTGTCAGATGATATTTCATTGTGGTTTTGATTTGCATTTCCCTAATAGCTAGTGAAGTTGAGCATCTTTCATGTGCCTTTTAGCCATTTGTATTTTCCTCTTCTGAAAAGTGTCTGTTTGTATCTTTTGCCCATTTTTTAATTGAGGTGTTTGTCTTTCTGTGGTTGAGTTGACGTATTTCTTTATATATCCTGGATACTAAACCCTTATCTGAGGTGGTTTCCAAATACTGTCTCCCATTGCATAGGCTAACTTTTTCCTTTCCTGACAAAGTTCTTTGATGCACAAAAGAACTTTGTGTTTAATTTTGAGATGATCCTATTTATCTATGTCTTTTTTTCAGTGCTCATGTTTTGGGTGTAAGGTCTAGGAAACCACCTCCTATTACAAGATTTATAAGATATTTCCCTGTATATTTTCTCCTAACAATTTTATGATCTTAACGCTAATATTTAGTCTTTGATCTATTTTGAGTTAATTTTTGTATAAGAGGTGAGATATAGATCCTCTTTCATTCTTTTGCATATTATTCATTCTTTTGCATTCTTTTGCATATATGGATAGCCAGTTCTCCAAACACGATTTATTGATGTGGCTGCTCTGTCCCATGTGGGTGGGCTTGACCACCTTATCAAAGATCAGTTATCCACAGATGAGAGGGTCTATTTCTGAACATTCTATTTGATTCCATTGGTCAGTACATCTATCTTGATGCCAGTACCATGCTGTTTTGACCACTGTAGCTTTAATATGTTTTAAAATCAGGTAGTGTGAGACCTCTGACTTCATTTTTCTTTCTTAAGATATTTTTAGCTATTCAGGGCAACTTCTCCTTCCAAATAAATATGGTTATTGATTTTTCTATTTCTGCAAAGTAAGTTTTTTGGATTTTAATTGGTGTTGTATTGAATCTATAAATCATTTGGGGTAGAATTAACTTATATTTAGTCTTCCAATCCATGAATACAGTATGCCCTTCCATTTATTTAGGTCTTCTGTGATTTCTTTTAGCAATTTTTTATAGCTTTCCATGTATAGGTCTTTTGTATCCTTGGTTAAAGTTATTCCTAAATATTTTATTCTTTTGGTTGCATACAGTTATTTTTCCCTTCTTAAAAGAAAGAATAAACTTGTTTTGACCTTATTACTGCCTCCAGTTACTACACTTTTCTTTGCTCTTTTGCAACAAAAGTTATTGAAACTTCTACATTCATTCTCTCTGATTTTTCTCCTCTCATTCTCTGTTAACCCTACTCCAGTCAGACTCTCAGCCACAGTACTCTGCCAAAATTGCTCTTGTTAAGCTCACTAGTGACCTCCACATTGCTAAATTCAGCGGACAGTTTTCTCAGTTCTCATGCTACTTAATCTTTTAGGGGCAGTTAATGCACTTGGTCATTCATTCCTTCTCCTGAAATCTCTTTCTTCACTTGGCTTCCATGAGACCATGGTCTCTTAGTTTCTCTCCTGCTTCTCTGGCAGTTCTTGCTGATTCATTTTTGCAGATTTCTCTTATCTCAAATCTTACCATGCCAGTTCTCCAGAGTTCAGTCTTTATCCCCTATTTTCTTAGAATCTCATCCAATATTATGACTTCACCTCTAATGCTGATGATTCCTAATTTCATATCTTAAGCCTACACATCTCTCTTCTCTACAATAATGGATCCATCTACCTATTACACTACACTCATGGATCCATTTGCCTATTACACATTTCCATTTAGATATATAATAGATATTTCCTTCATTCCTCAGACTGAACCCCTAACCTTCCCTCCCAAATCTGCCAGAGGTCATCTCTACCTCCATTAATGGCAACTCTATTCTTCCAAGTTTCAAAGGCCAAAAACTTTTCCCCCAACTCACTACATTCCAGCCATACTGGCTTCCTCATTATTCATGGAACACATCAAGCATTGTGTTTTTTCAAGGCCCTAGCCCTGGCTTTTCCCTCTGCCTGGAAACTTCTTCCCTCAGATACCTGCTTGGCTCACTTTCTAACCTCCTTCAAGTCTTTGCTTACAAGGCACTTGTTCAGTAAAGCCAACCTAAACCAAACTATTCAAAATTGCAAGTTTTCTCCTCCATCTCCATCTAGAACTTCTGATTTAGTTACTTTAACTCTTTTTTATTTAAACAGCATTTTTCACCTTCTAAAATGCTATGTAATTTACTTACTATGTTCATTGTTTATTGTCTTCTTTTCCTTACTAGAATGTAAGCTTTAGGGCAGGGATTTTGTCTCTTTTGTTCAATGTCATATTCCCAGTGCTTTGATAAATTTCTAACACATGGTAAACTCTGAATAAATATTTGTTGAATGAATATTGTTAAAGCTGACTTTGTAAACTTTGATTCCTGAATGTCTATTTCTTTATCAATAAGTTTGAGAGAAGGATAATCTTTTCTTCCATCTTTCTTTTCTGTGATAGATATACCTGGAGCTTCAAACTTAATTCCTCATAGTTTCTGAAGCTGAATAATAAAAAGAGAAGGACAAAAATTATATAAAAGATGCTTTTCCATCTTTGGATAAGTAATTCCATCTTTATTTATGGAACACTATTATGAAATATTGCAGTCCAAAAGATACAGTTTTCTTGGGGACACATTGAGATTAGTTAAAAATTGTAACATAACCAATAATCTAACTGCAAAGGAATGATACACTGAGGTACGTCCTGGAGTTGGTTATAGTGTATAGTGGAAAAATGACAAAAAAAAGTGTTTAACCGAAAAAGTTATGCTTGGGCCATGTCTTTTTTTTTTTTTTTAATATTGTTATGGATACTTCTTCACACACGTACATTCCATACATGGTGTATAAGTAGTGGCTCACAATATCATCACATAGTTGGGTATTCATCATCATGATCATTTTTTAGAACATTTACATCACTCCAGAAAAACAAATAAAAAGGAAAAACAAACAAACTCATACATACTGTACCCCTCCCTCTCATTGACCACTGGTATTTCCATCTACCCAATTTATTTTGCCCCTTGTCCCCCCTATTATTTATTTATTATTTATCCACATTTTTTTACTCATCTGTCTAAACCCTGGATAAAAGGAACAACATATATAAGGTTTCCACAATCCCATAGTCACATTGTAAAAGTTATATCTTTATGGAATCATGGGCCATGACTAAAGGGACAGATAAAAGTTCACCAGCAGGAAAAGAAGGGAAGGACATTCCATGTATATATAGAGATGAAAGTCAAGGAACATCTTATCTCTCTTTGGCCACTGCTAAATATTTTTCCTTCTTGGAAAATAGTTTGCTAGGGAAAGAGTGATAGTTGGCAAGAATCAGACAATAAAGAGCCCTGAAGGCCATGCTAAGGAATTTGGACTTTATTCTGGAATTGATTAGGACCATGGAAAACAGGGCAATCGCATCACCAAATTTGCTACGTAAAAATTTGGTCAAAGAGATTTGAAAAAGACTATACTGTATAGTGAAGCCCATAATCTGTGTCCAGCCTCACACTTCACACTCCAGGAACACCAAACTGCCTGTATTTCCCTACTATGTTCCCAATTCTGTAGTTCAGTGTTTTTGCTCAATTTGTTTTCTCAGTCTGAAATGTTCTCCCTCACTTTCGTTGCTATTCTAAACCTACCAATAAATTCCTAAACTACCAGTAAATTCCTGTCTCTTCCAGGAATCTC
>PVIY010046044.1:0-18708 GCA_004026745.1 Myrmecophaga tridactyla | reverse complement strand
GTCAGTTTTCCCTGAGGGTGAGACCCGGCAGGTTGAAAGACTTTCCTGTGAAGTCTCTGGGCTCTGTTTTTCTTATCCTGCCCAGTAGGTGGCGCTTGTCTGCCTGCGGGTCCCACCAGCAAAAGATGTCGTGTCTCCTTTAACTTTGGAAGACTCTCCCTGCTGGGGGCGTGGTCGAGACAGAGGAGAGGTTGTAGGCTGGTTCCAATGGCTTCAATTTGCCAAGCCCTGGAGTCTGCGTTCTTTGAGAGAGGGATTCCACCTATGTTGGGCTTCACCCCTCCCCTGGGGAAGGCGCATGTGGGAGACAGCCCTGAGAGCAGTCTGTTTCTGCCTGTGTGGGGGGGGCAGCCGCAGCCCGAGAAGTCCCGCCGCTGAATCTGGAGGCTGCCAAGTCTCCGTAGAAACCGCCGGGAAAACCCCCGTTTTGTCCCCTTTCCGCTTTTCCGGTTAGCCCACTAAGCGACTTCTGACTTGCCCGGTTTCGCGTGAGCTGGGGGCCTATTTTTCGTAATCAGAATTTGTTTATTAATGCCGCAATTGGCGCTTGGTTGGACTCAGTCCCTGCCACTGTTTCCTTTCTCTCCGGGAGCCGCCTATGGGGGAGGGGGCGCCGGCCGCCGCGGCTTTGGGGAACTCACAGATCCGGCCAGTTGCCGTCGGTCTAAGCTGTTCCCGTTCTGGGCGCGCTGTGTGTTCGGTCACTATCGTGGTTCCCGGAGCTGTTCTGTGCTGTTTCTGGTTATCTAGTAGTTGTTCTGGAGGATGAACTAAAACGCGCACCTTGCTAAGCCGCCATCTTGGCCCCCCCTCTCACTCTGCCTATTTTGATCCTAAAGCAACAAAGAGCTCCTCCAGCAGCATTGTGGGGCACGGTTGAGAAGTAGTGGGGGAAAGAGTTGGAAATGTGCATCAAAGCCACTTGAGAAGGACCTTGGAATGACAGGACAACCATTTGGGGCATCAGCGCACCAGATACTCCAGGGTGTGGCCAGCGGTGTGGCCAGGGCATACAAAACCCCAAGGCAAACGCAGCACATTTTCCAGAGAATGCACTTTGCTCAAAGATTTCGGAGGGAAAATTGAAGGCATTTGAAATATTTCCGATTAAAACAAACACATATGTATTACCCAGTAGAAGGCAAAATTCTTTCCATTTTTAAAGGACAAAACAGCTGAGTTCAAACACATTTTCTACTTGCACCGGACTTCTTTGGGGTACCCATTCACTATCCCCTGCAGTTGAGGGTTTCTATGTGGAAAAGTCTGAGCCACGCCACCCAGCAAACCTTTGAAAGGATGTCAGGTGGGGTGAATGCTGATGGGAAAGGATCACTCCTGGCCCACGGTTGCCCCTGGAGAGGGGCCAGGGAAGAAGTGAAAATGCTTTTCAGTGCCGCGGCAGCCGTGGCAGGGTGGCACTGACATCCAAACCTTCCTGCTCCAGGGCTTCTGCTGGAGGCTGGAGCACCCCTGGCTGCAAGCTCAAAGTGAAAAGCACCTGCCAGCTGGAGGGAAGGTGGCCTCCCCGTCACCACTTGCAGGCTCCACCGTGCCGGGCAGAGGCGGAAACAGCAGGCTTTGCTAGTGTCGGGGTTATTGCAAACAGGTGCCATCTCCAGGAAATAATGGCAAACTCCCTGTGCTTTCATCTAGACCCTCTGCAATCATTCCTTGTTTCCTCTTTGGGTGTTAACATGCACAGAGAGAAGGGGAATCATGACAAAGGAAGAAAGGAAGCAGTTTTCTATGCCTCATGTGGTGGAGAGCCTCATCCCTCATGTCCTTAGAGAACGCTGGGTTGGTAGGGAAATGACCGGCTGGAAACGTTCGTGATTTAAGCTGCCTTTTCACTTAGAATACACACCCTAGAATGACTTGACTATCATCTCTGGGCTCCCTTGCACTGGCTGTACTCATTCCATCTCTTTTGGAGATAGGCAAGTGCATGTTGTCAGCAAAGAAATATTTTCCCTAGTCCCCCACCCCTCTTGCCAGCTAAGGGCAGGACTTGCATTGTTTATTTAAAAATTTCAAATTTATTCAGAATGAGCAGGCAGGTAACTATTTGCAAAACTGTGCTAAACATGTTTATGGCTTTAATGGAATGGGCAGCCCATTGGGTGTTTATTAGATGTAGTGGGAAGAATTGTGCCCCGATACCAACAGACCAACCGCCCTCCCACATACACCCCACAACCCCAGAATAGACTTGAGAAACGATGGTTCCCTTTGGCTTTTGCTGACCTTTGTTTTGCTGAATTATATAAACCAGGGGAAATGAAGAAGAGTGTGGTGGGGTTGGAGGCTGGAGTGAGTAGCTGGAGAAAAGGCAGAGTTTGTGGAGAGAGAAGGAGCAGATTGGATGAAGCAGCTGCATTAAGGAGAAGAAGTTGGGAAAAGTACTAAAACCTACTAGGGAATTTTAAAGAAGGTTGGGTATGTGATATACAATGTCGCCTATACACAAGGATACATATAGGTTTACATTAAAAACAAAGAGGGTAATTTCTCTTTATTTCACATAACATGATACATTATGTGTATTGTTCATCTACATCTGGTCTCCTTTGCTCAACAACATGTCTTATAGAGTTACCCATGTTAGTTTGTATAGAACTAGCTCATCCTTTTTAGCAGTTGCATGATGTTGCATGATTTAGATACACTATGCTTTCTTTATCCCTTCCCTTATTGATATGGATATTAGATTTTTTCTAGTTTTTCTGATACAAACAATTCTGCAATGCACTTTTTCATAAATACTTCCTGGTGCATATATTAGCATTTTTATCAAGGGTATGCACATTTAAAATTTTATTAGTTATTTTGGCCAGTCCTATGTTTTCTGCCAAAGTTAAAATTCAGGGAGAAGAAAAAAGAAATCTTCCTGCAGGAAACTGGGGCCCCTTGCAGTCCTGGGGAGGCCTCACAGTGCAGTGTGGCATTTCTAAGTGTGTTTCATGAAAAAAAAACACAAGTCTTGTGCTCAAATAGTGACAATTTTGTGTTTAAGTGAAAGGGCTTTCTTTTCTGCAAACCTTCTCAGGACTTTTAATACAAGAATGTGCACTATAGATTGCTAGAAGAATGTAATCTGAAACACTTCTCAAACCTGTTTGCCAGGCCTGTCTTTCTTCATTGGGTAATTCTGGAGGGCTGGCCTACTCAGCACCCACTTTGGGAAACGAGGCTACGATGGAAAGAGCTTGAGCTTTAGAAAGAAATCTGGGCTTGGATCTTATCTCTACCATCACTAGTTGAATGACGGGGCAAGTTTCTTCACCACTCTGAACCTTAGTTTATATATCTGCAAATGTGGAAAATAAGTCCTACTGTGCAGAGTTGTAATTAAACGAAATAATAAATACATTGTCAGTATCAAAATCCCTTTCCCTACAACCCAAGGCTGGGCACTGCCTAAAAAGCTGGTGTCAATTTCCTTAGCAGTAAAGATATAAAATATTTCCCATTAGAACCTGACTTTGCTCCAGTGTCTAGAATATTTCGTTTCTGGTGTGTGACTCGTGGGAGGGAGGATATCAGAGAGGTTATTTATTTGGGCTCTGGAATTACATTGATTAGTTATGAAGCACGGCTCTACCACTTACAGGCTGTGTGACATTGGGAGAATTATCTAACCTCTCTGGGCCCAGTTCCCCCATCTACAGAAGGACATATTAATAGCACCTATCTTTTGTGATTGCTGAGGCTGAAAGGGGATATTCCATTTTCAGCTCTATGACTAGCATGGTGCCTGGCACATAGGAAGTGTTAGCTATCAGAGTATGGGTTCTGCAGAATCTAGCTCTTTAGTATGCGTTGCTATTGGATTGCCAGTCTTTGGCTGCTGGCCCCTTGCTTCTGAATGCTCCACCATCTCTCCCCACCCCTCGACATCTATCCCACCCCCAGCCTCCTCCTTGACTCCTGCGCTCCCATTTCCCACCCTGCCTCCCCAATCCTCCATGCCACATTTCTCCAGAAGCCCTGCTGCGGGAGAACAGATGTAACCTATACGTGTGAACAACCCTTCCTCGATATTTTGCACATGGCATTGCTCCAGCTGGAGGTAATGCTTCAGCCTGCGAAGCTGGATAGTAGGAAGTAAATGGCAGGAAAATGATCCCGCTCAGCTTTTTCAAGGCCTGAACCTCTTTGTCTGACTCATGTACCAATCGTGAGGACATCTAGGGGAGGAGCTTGTGGTGCCCATCTTTTACAAAGCCTCCACCACGTGCTGCTCATCCCTGATGAACCCCAGATGAGTCAGTCCGTGGACACAGTCCACTCTCTTCATATGAAGGCACATGTTTAGGCAGCTGGAGGGTAGGGATCTTCATTTAAATCTTAACTCTTCTTTTCAAGAGGCAGAAAGAGAATTGGATGTCAGCCGCCATCTTCCTTGGTCCTTCCCTATTCACAGTGCCTTCTATTTCCTAGGAAAGCCAAGCACCTGCAACCAGCTTCTCACAGCACCCGAGGCAGGGGAGGTTTGGGGGTGTCTGTGCCTGCCTCCCGGCAAGCTAGAAGAGCCCAAGTATCCATCCAGAGGATTATTGATTGAGTGATTGATGGATCGGAGGTTCAACAAAAACCATGCATTAGCCAATTCACTCAGGTTAGCACACACCAGGTGCCAGATAAAGGCCTTTCGCGTTCAATGGTTAGAAGGGAAGACAGCAGTGAGGACACTGCTGATGACAACAGCGACAGTGAGGGATGACATGCTGGGGTTCTATTGCAGCTTTGCTGTTTCCTGGTCACTTTCCAGACATATTTCCCAGAAAGGGATGTCATCAGTTGTTGTTATTGAGCATACAGCGGCATCCCATGACATGACTGCTATTTTCCACGTACTGAATGTAGTTAACCTAGTTAAGCAAGGTGGAAGGAAGAGAACTCCTTGCTCACCATCTTTTAGCAGCCGACCAAGGTCTGACGTGAGAAGCCAAGAGTCAGGGAGTCAGGAAGTGCCTGGAACAAGGCAAAGTCTTTGAAAAATATATAGTACATGTAAATTTGTTCCATAACAAATGACAAAACAGATGACAAAAAGAGAGAAAGCATATTACTTTCTTTAAAAAAAAAAAAAAAGGAAAGAAAGAAAGAAATCTGGCTCCAAACCCCCACATGCCCAGGCCCCCGGGAATTCTTAATGCAAGCTTAATCATGTTTTGAGTGAGAAGGGGTTTTGTGGGTCACATGAGATCCTGGGGTGTTTACGTGGCACCCAGAAAAGGTGGATAAGACTTGGTCCTTAGCACATGGTAGTTACCATGTGATGCTCCTGGGGGCTGGTCTCAGTCCCAGATGCCTGGGAGGGCCCAAAGTTGCCCCCCAGCACCTGCTCCACTGCTGAGAACCCAGCCAGAGACTCTGTCTCACTTTTGCACTCCAGTCATTGGACTTAATCATCTCTCTCCATAGCAGTCCACATCTGGCAGTGGGACCCAGTACCCAGTACCACAACGCTTGTGGACCCCTGTTCTAGTGTACTAGCTGCCAGAATGCAATATTCCAGAAATGGAATGGCTTTTAAAAAGGGGAATTTAATAAGTTGCTACTTTACAGTTCTGAGACTGAGCAAATGTTCCAATTAAAGCAAGTCTATAAAAATGTCCAAATCAAGGCATCCAGGGAAAGATACCTTGGTTCAAGAAGGCCAATGACCTTCAGGGTTTCTCTCTCGGCTGAAGGGCACATGGATAAGTCTGCTAGCTTTCTCTTCCGGCTTCTCGTTTCATGATGCTCCCCAGGAGGCGTTCTCCTTCTCCATCTCCAAAGATCACTGACTGGTGGCCTCTCTGCTTCATGGTTCTGCAGCATTCTGAAGTTTTCTCCAAAATGCTTCTTCTTGTATAGGATTCCAGTAAACTAATCAAGACTCATGTAGAATGGGTGGAGACATGTCTCCATCTAATCAAGTTTAATACCTACAATTGAGTCACATCTCCATGGAGATAATCTAATCAAGTTTCCAACCTATAGTACTGAACAGGGATTAGAAGAAACCGTTGCTCCCACAAGATTGATTAGGATTAAAACATGGCTTTTCTAAGGTATATGAATCCTTTCAAACTAGCACAACCCGCCCCTCCCAACCCCACATCCATCCTTTTCCTAGTCCTGGAGAAATCCAAGTTCCCTCTCTGTTCTGGGCCGCCTCTGCAACTCACTTGTTTCCTCCAAGGACCTAGATTCCAAAAAAACTAGGATGCTGGGATGGGTGAGTGGGGATATCTGCTATTACATTAGTAGGCTCCATTTCTGATCTTGAAATACCAAAGCAATTGAAGCAAGAGGATGTTTCCAGAGAAAGGCTCCGTGCTTGTCCAGGGCAAAGGAAGGAAAACATACTCTTTTGAGCAGCAAGAATGGTTCATCAGTGACCTCTTGATAAAGCACCCTGCCCCAAATCACCACCGAGCTGATGGGTTTTCCATGTTATACAAACCACACGGGCACATAATTCCTATTGTTCCTGGTTTTATACTGAAATTAATAAATTTCTCAAGCACTCTCAGAAACCCAGTTTGTCCCCAATTCCCTTGATGGTCCAGAGCTGCAGAAAGGACAATGGCCTTAGAAAAGAGTTATTTCAAGTACAAAGAGAACATGGAAAACAGCTGGGTTTTCTTCTCTTTTATTTATTAATTTTTAGTTATCTTTTCCCCCTTCTTACAAAAGTAATATTTGCATATTATAAAATGTTCAAAAATTTACGTTAATATTTACTCTAAAATAGCAGAAGTCCTATAATCCCACATCTCATGGTTAAATATCAATAGTGAATTGGTGCATTTTCCTCCAGATATATATATATATTTTTTTTTTTTGGATGGGCAAGCACCAAGAATCAAATCCAGATATTTTTTGTCCATGTACATATTTCCATTTTTTTAAATGAGATCATACTATACAACATACTAAACAACAGATTTGGACCTGTCAAAACAAAGTCTATCTACCTCATTTTTTCTCCGGTTTGGGCAATATTATATTGTATTCACCATAATTTATCTAATTGTCACTTCTTGGCTGACAGTTTATTTACCCAACTCTATAAGTGAGAAAATCAGGTTCCAGAGAGGTTAACTGGCTTGTGCCAGAAAGCACAGATATTTAGAGATAGAGCCGAGACTCATGCCTCCTCGTGCCCAATCCAGTCTTTCTCCTACTCTGAGCTGCTCCCTTGAGATTCAATTTTAATCCAGTACCCAAGGGAGGAGCAGTTCCTCTACTGGATTAAGACTCTCGGGGCAGCTTTTGCCCTGGGATTCCAGAGAAGAACACAGCAAACAGAATGCCAGCCAGGTCTTTTTATTAAAGAATGAGTTGGAACATATGCCATCCTGCTTAACTAGTAATAACAGAGAGACAAAGAACATAAAAGACAATGAAAAAAATTACTGGTGTCTGGTCCTTAAATTAATTTTTGATAATGAGTGTTATATATTTAAGTGTTCACACATAATCATCACATTGGCATTAACTATACCATCAAAGACAATCTGATTACATAATATGCTTCTTCCTCTATCACCGCCATGAACTTGTTAATACATGTAATTATGCATGGAGAAGTAGATTGGCGATGCATCCAATAGAAGTGACTGGAAGTCTGAGAATGATTTCCTGCTGTCTCCTATCAACTGGAATGAAACAAAGCCGAATTTGTCCTGGCACCATTGCACCAAGGCTGCTTTGCTTGTCCATTGCTCCTGGGGCTTCAGCTGCTTTTCCAGGTGTTTGAGTTTGGGTCTCATCCAGGGCTCATTTGGTGGCAAGAGGCTTCTACCCAACTCCAGAGGGCATCTGGAGGAAAAGTGGGGTGAGCCGTATTAGAAAGTCTCTGGGGTGGCATCCAGAGTCAAAGAGAGATTAAACAATTAAAAAAAAAAAAAGCAGATGTAAGAATAATGCTGGGAATCTCAGAAACTGGGACCAGCTCACACTCTGCCCCAGAGTGGAATACCTCCTCACTCCACATGGGCACTGACACCCACAGGGACTGCCCACCCAACAGATGGCTTCCTCACCCTGCGTGCCACCCCCCGCCCCCCAACAGAGATGCGCTGCTCACCCCTCTCGGTGCCACACCCTGCCTCAGACATTGTGGCTACCTTGCTCAGCCTTGCCTCCTGGCTTCTTGACCAAACTGTTTGGAAATGGAGGGGAGGGGGGGGGGAAGAGGAGGGAAGGAGAGGGGAGGAGAGGGGAGAGGAGGGGACAAGAAACTGAAAGCTTTTGAACTGAGAAAATAATGTTATTCTATCTAAAATGAAGAAAAATGGATATCAAAACAGTACGTAGACAAGGTTGAATCTTGGATACAGGGAGACCAGTATCAGGGATATTTAATAGTCTTGAGCTTGGCAATAAGGATGGAGTGGAAATGGACCACTTTTCTTAGTTGAGTTTTGATTCTCATCTGCAAAGGGGGACTATAATATTAAAATGAGCTCCTTTTAACACTAAGCTCCTGTGTGTGACTACGGAATGAATGACACTCCTCTTGTACTTAAATGAGGGTGGCCGCATCAGTGCCTGGCTTACAGCTGGACATTTACTCCCTGCAGAGTGTCCCACAGAAGTTTCCGGACACCCCTAAAGGGGTGCCTTGCAGTCATCCAGCTGCAACACCCTCCTGTCTGCCCTCCCTCACCTGCAGCAGTCCCCTCATCAACCTCTGGGTCCTCCAGACCTCCTGGAGAAGGCTCACCACGGCCACTGCCCATCTCGGGAACCCTCGGGCCATCTGAATAATGTCCTGAATGTTCACCAAGTCTCCAGGACACACTTGGCTCCTTCCTTTGTCACCTGAGCCCCCAAGCGCCTCTGACATTACCCAGAATTTAACCAGGTCTCTCATGGAAATACATCTGTCCATCCCAACTCTCTCCAACTACAGTCCAAGGGGCCAGATGGGTACCAAACTTATCAACCCCTCTGCCTCCTCTGTGTATCCCATAGTCCTTTCCCCTGCCAAAAGTCCTCCTTCCTGCCTCAGGAACAAAACAAACATCCCTAGACCTATCAGTGGATTCCAGCAGACAGCAAAGGCAGGAGAAGGATGTAATCTTTATTACCACCATTTGAACTCCAGCCAAAAATGCCTACAACGTGCATCTCATTGAAAGGGACAGACACTGAGAGCAATAAAAGTATAAAAGAGAAGTAGACAGTTTCCAGATCTCAAAAGAACCTTTTGTGTGAGGCTGGATACTGAAGGCAAAGTATCTTCACAGACACCAACTATCAGAGCCAGCAGATGTCCCGAAGGGAGTGCCAGAAGATGACAAACAAGGAAAATAATCACACGCCTATAGTGAGAGGCATGGTTGCATTATAGGAAATGTTGGGATCTGGAGTAAACAAACCTGAGTTCAAATTCCCCCTCTACCATTTACCACCTAAGAGACCTTGCCCAAACTACTTGACATTTCTGGATCTTGGTTTCTTTATGGGATTTGTTTGTGAAGAATCCATGTAACAATGCATATGTCTGGGACATGGGAGACACTAGTAAATGGTAGCTATTAGCACTATTGGTTAATAGTGGGGCATGCAAATGATTCCTTTTATTTCTTTTTCTATCCATATGCTTAGTGGTTATTTTTAAAAAAATGAAACAAAATCATAGCATAGAAAAATTTCTATAATCGTGTATCAGATTGCTCTTTTAAAAAAATCCAAAATGTTATATTATTTTGGCAAAAACTCAAATCGCAAATGTAAATTCCAGCTATCATCTGTTTTGAAAACTGTTTTCATCTCTATGGCATTGCCCCGGCGCGCCTGCATCCCGGGCGCTCTCCCCTCCACCCCCAGGCGGGGCCTCCTGCGCGATGGTGGCCCCAGGCTGCCCACAACCAGGGGGCCTGCAGGGAGCCCCTCCTGCTCCAGAGCGTCAGCTCCCTGACTGGGTGTCCTTTCGTGGAAAGGCAGCACGTCACTTTACCCTTTCAAATGGGAAACTGAAACCTAGTAATGCACATTTTTGTTTTCCTTTTGATAAGAAAAAAGGCAAGGGAATGCCATAGGGTGGGAGGGTGTTGTCAACCAAACCTTCGTGGGAACACAGGCCAGTCCACCTGAAATGACTCTCAAGGCCACTGCTTGGCCAGTTGAATCTTAGTTGCAGGGAGACCAGTGTCAGGAATATTTACAATAGTGTGACCCCCACTCTGTACCGAGGCCAGGAGAGGCAGGTTTGCTTGCCGCGTGATGGACGAACAGCGCAGCCCTGCTGGTGGAGCACCCCTGGGATGGGTGGTCGGGGTGGTGGTGGGGTTTCTGGGAATCAGGGAAAAGGAGAACAAGACCTTCTAGTGGGGACTGAATCACGAACCCCACGAGAGACATGCTAAATCTTAATCCATGTGCCTATGGGCGTGAACCCACTTGTAAAAGGTTCTTTGAAGATGGTATTAACAGTTAAGGTGTGGATTCATTTATGGATGGCATCTTCGATGATCCTATTTCAATGAGATCAAATTGAATCAGGGTGGGCCAAAATCTGCATGATTGCATATAAAGCAGAGGAAATTCAGAGGCCACAGTCAGAGAGAAAAACCATGCAGGCACATGGCCCAGCAACGGGAGGCAGAGATGCAAGGCAAGGAAACCCCAAGGCTAGCAGCAAACCTCTGTTCCAATCCTGTCTTCTTCTGTGCCTAATCTGCCACTGAATTCTGGTTTCAGGTATAGAATTTCCACTGGACTCCTTTTTATGGATTTTAGATTTCTGCTTAAATTCTTCATTTTTACCTCTATTTCTTTTAACTTATTAATCACATATAGAATGACTATAATTTGTATTATGTTATATCATTTTTCCTTCACCTTTTATAATTGCTATCTGCTCTCAGTAGGGGGGTTAGTTTAATACACAGTACTTTGACTAGAACTGAACTGGGGTAGTAGAAGGCAACGCATCCACGAGACTCTTCCTTCAAATAAAATCACACGTGAAGGCCTAATATTGTAAACAAGTGAAAGAAATCCTGGCCCTGTACTAACCAGGTCAGTGGAAACTACCTAGATTGACATACAGAAAACGGGATGTGAAAGTTGGTGTCATGGTCAGGTTCATGTGTCAACTTGGCCAGGTGGTGGCACCCAGTTGTCTAGTTGGGCAAGTGCTGGCCTATCTGTTGCTATGAGGACATTTCATGGACTTAAATCATGACCACGTTGGCTGCATCCACAGCTGATTGCCTTTGTAATCAGCCAAGGGGAGTGTCTTCTACAATGAGTGATACTTAATCTAATCACCAGAAGGCTTTTAAAGAGGATTCAGAAGAGACAGTCACTCTTCCTGCTTCAGCCGATAAGCCCTCCTGTGGAGTTCATCCAGACCCTTCATCGGAGTCGCCAGCTTCACAGCCTGCCCTGTGGATTTGGACTCTTCCATCCCCATGGTTGCCCAGCCAGCCTGTCCTGAGAGTTCATTGCGGACTTCATTGGAGTTACCAGCTTGCGGCCTGCCCTACAGACCTTGGTATCTACATTCCTACGGTTAAGTGAGACACTTTTATAAATTTTGTATCTATGGCTATCCCCTGCTGATTCTGTCTCTCTAGAGAATCCTAGCTAATACAGCTGTCATACTCAATGGGACTCTTGAAGTTTGAAAAGCACCAAGAAGAGGAAAGGGTGTGTGTTTGGGATTCAGAAAGACTTCAGTTTGAGCACCAAATCCACCATTTACTGGGGATGGTTCCATACATAAGTGATTTAGTTTTTCTCCAGGTTGGTTCCTTACCTGAAGAATGGGAAACAATAATACTTATTTTGGGTTGTTTTTTTGAGAGGTTGTTATGAAGATTATCACAAAGTACATGATAACACATTGCATGCTACCTAGTGCATAATGGACAAAATTGGAAACTTCTCAAGGGCTGGGGTTTTTTCCATTTCACCGACCTGCTCAGCTACTATCCCAGATTTGGACACTTGGTTGCTGAATAAAATGCTTGTTGTTCCACTTTGGTTTTTTCCATTAAAACCATTTTCAAGCAATCCAGGCCTCCACAACCCTAAAATTTAAGCTATCAACATTCTAAAACAATAAAACAAGATACAAGATCATATGGAAAAGTACTAGGCTGAACAGAGCTTTTAATTGCAACAGGAAGATAAAACGAAGATGGCCTCCTATATGTGTGTGTGCACATGATAACTGACAGTTCAAATGGTGATAGGATAGTGATGCTGCTACCTGCAATGCTTGATATGAGTTAGACACCGATCTCATATAGTAGCCCAAATATCTCTAAACACATTTGCTGTAACAATGTTGTAAGACATTCAGTAACAGACCCATCTGAAAAAAATAAATTTGCCCTACTGAATGTGTAAATGGATTAATTGATAGAGGAACATGGAAGCCTTTGCCACTGTGTGTTGATAATCTTGTTCCTAAAAGATCATGAAAATTTTTTCTAGAAAAACAAAAAAGGCCAGATTTTCTGATTTCAACCTCAAGAAATGGAAAAATGTTCCTTTTTAAACCTGTTTGCAAAAAAAAAAAAAGCAAGCCTAGAGGAAGCAGGAGAGAGGCACTAATAAATATAAAAAGAAAACATTAATCAGGAAACAGGAAAACAGAAAAAGAGGACACAGAGAAATAAACAAATCCTCAGAGAGTATGGTTATAACCAAAGAGAAAACTGGCATTGAAAATTAGAAATGAGTAAAGATGTGGAAGGTATTTTTTAAAATAGCTAAATGATTTCTGTTTAATCCTGAGCTAGTAAATTTGAAAAGCTTGGTGAAATGGTTGGTTTTCTAAGAATATGTAACTTACCAAAAATTGTCTTAAGAAACCAACAGGAAACCTGAGCAGATGAACAACCCCGCAAGAAAAAAGCAGGCTAAGAACTGAAACAGCAATTTAGAAGGTACCTGGGCCCAAATAGTTTTATGGACTAATTCTTTTCTTTCAACTTCCATTCTTATATAAATAGCTCCATAAGTCAGAAAAAGACGGTTAGTTTCCCAATTCAACTCCTTAAACTTAGCATAGCCTTGATACAGTACCACGAAATGAAAAAAACAATAAACACAAACTCTTTCATAGCTATAAATACAAATTTTAATTGCAAGTCAGTCAAGCAATATTTTCTAGTAACAATGATAATATACCATAACCAATTATATTTTGAAATATTAGGATGGTCCTATACCAGGAAAACTATTAATGTAATTTATCAATCAGTAAATCAAAGAATATATAACAGTTAGGAGAGAGTGGAGTTCAAGGCCAAGAGCCAACTTTGAAGGCATGCCACTGGATCTGAAACCTGGCTTTTCCTTTTGTACTATGACTTTTATCAAGCAATGTTACCTCTTTGTGCCTCAGTCTTCTTATTGTAAACATGGGGTACTAATATTACCTACTTTAAGGGGTTGTTGAAGGAATTAAATGAACTAAAATTTGTAAAATTGTTTACAACAGTGCCTGGTACATAGTAAGACCTGTGTATTTACTAAAGAAAAGTAAACCTTAAACCATCACCTCAAAAAATGCCAATGATAAAATATGTCATTATTCCCTTAGAAACTCTTGGCAAACTAGAAATGGAAGGTTATGTTCTTATCACCATAAGGAGTATTATGAATTAACATAATTAACAGATTAACAGCTAATATCACTCCATTAAAATAACTTGATGGCACCCATCCCTTTATAAGTCCCCCAGGCAGCCCAAACACAAGGAGACAGAAATGCTTCTCTGAGTGTACAACCTTACTTGATTTGCTGTCAGATTTGCCTTCTTCATTTTCCTGATCGTACACTAATACTAAAGGGTTACAAGTTATTAAATCATTTCTTCTCACAGTTGTCAAACTGGAATCATTGCCACATCAAGCCCTCACATGCAATGTGCTGAGGTCCCTGCACTAAGCATTCCAGGGAGAAGCAAATTGGCATGGCAAATTGTGTAAAGGGGTGGAGCCCGTGGTGACCAGCAGCAACGAGGCGAGATGTTCAAGAACTTTGTGGAGGAGGCAGCTGCAGTGAGGGAATGTGAAAATATTGGAAGGGACTGTCTGGGTTTGGTCCAAGTCAGTCTACCCCTTCTGACTGCAGTTTCCTTTTATATAATAATAGTGTGGCCAAGTAACTTTTCAAGACAATATTTGGACAACATGCCCTGAGACTAAACAATAGTCTAAACAAATATTGAACTCTAGTTAGTAAGCTCTTTCTCCCCAGCAGAGCCGTGGGTTGGCAATTCTGAGACTACTTTCTGTATATTCTAGGGCATTTATTAATGGCATGTTAGGGATCATGGGAGCCAGGTTTCTCACTTTTGGATAAAGGAGTTACAAATACAGAAAAAGAAAAGGCCAGAAAATACCCTGTGGTGTCGGATTGGAGTTGGTGGTATTGGCATGAGTTGATGGTTGTTTTTCATTTGTTTTTGCATGGGCAGGCACTGGGAATCAAACCCAAGTCTCCAGAATGACAGGTGAGAATTCTGTCACTGAGCCACCATCACATCGCCCAATGGGTTTTTAACATATCCAGATTGAATTATATAAAAATAGATGTAAATGTGTGTTTGTGTGTATGTTTGTGTACATCCATGTATTTCTTAGCTCTTCCCACTGACAGGGCTTAGAAGCAATGGCATCCCAGTAGTAATAAGCACACACAACACCTAGATATTGGTTTCTAAATACATTATCAACTAAAATAACACAGCGTCTCTGGGAAAGATTGCTGATTCCAGAGCTGGAACAGGGAAAGTACAAGGTGAGACTAGAGCATGTTGTGCCATATAGTAAAGTAGCATTCAAAAAAATGATGGAGACACATCAAATGGGCAAAATGTGCCATGGCAAAATCTGGGGAAATTTGAACATCAAAGTATATAGTGGTCATAACAGATTATAACCTATTAAATAAAATAAGAATCCATGAGCCCACACTCATGTAAATAAGCAAATGCATACAAGAAGGAAGAGAGGGAGGGAGGGAGGAAGGGAAGAAGGAAAAGCTCTTTCTTACAGTGGAAAGCAAGTAAATAAATGTAGAAGAAATGGTGGAATTAGAAAATCGCCATCATGATAGCAACTGATTAAGGCAAGAATAATCAATGGATGCTTAAACTAGTGGGTGAAATTTTGAGGAGTAGCAGGATACATGGTCACAGTGTATCTCTGCATAAGACATTTATTACAAATGGCAAGACAGTAACCTTACAGTAGAGAAAGCTGGCAGGCACTACCTTAATCAAGTGATCAAAGGTAACGTCATCAGTAATGGGTCAAATCATTAGCATGTGCCTCTTGATATGATGCAATAAGAACACAGTGTCAATTCCAAAGTGTGCCTGCCAAAAATACACAATCTGAATTGAATCATGAGGAAACGCCAGACAAAATCAAAGTAAGAGCTTATATTTCTAAATATAACTGGCCCACGATCCTCAAAAACGATCAGTTCATGACACACAAAGGAAATCTCAGGAATGGTTGCAGTTTAAAGGAAAGTAAGGAGATAACGACTGAGCGATCCTGGATTTTTTTTGCTGATAAGACATTTCTAATGTTTTTATAATTGACATGTATAGGCAGTTAATGAAATCTGAATAAGACCTGATATTAGAAATAGTAATATATCCATATTAACTTCTGATTTGGAACTTGTGCTGTGACTGTGACAGAATATCCTTGTTTTTAAGAAATGCACTCAGAAGTATGTAGGGATACAGTGTCATATCTATAATTCAATCTCAACAGTTCAGCAAAAATAACTAATATGGAAATAGAGAGATAAAATGACAAAGCAAACAGAAAAAGTAAACATTTAGGGCTCAGAGAAAGGTATTCAGCAATTCTTTGAACTATTCTTGCAACTTTTCTCAAACTCTGATATTGTGTCAAAATAAAATCTTTTAAATGAAAAGGATAGTATGGCCATTTAAAAACTCCGAGAGGTAGGCTCTCGGTCCTCTCCGCTGGAGTGTGGACAAGCTTTGATCTGCTTCCATCTATGGGGTGTGATGACAGTCCTGCCATGTGACTTGGAGACCAGGTCACAGAAGACCATGCAGCTTTCACCTGTTCACCGAAGCCTTGCTTTGGGGGCCCTGAGCTGCCTGGAGACCACCATGTAAGAAGAATGACCACCCTGAGACCGCCATGCTGGAGAGCCCCCACGAGCCCACTGCTCCCCACCGTACCAGCCCAAACAGCAGACCGAGATTGAGGAACCCATTGCAGAGTCAACTCCCCGCTCCAGCTGCTCCAGCCTCGGGCTCTTCCCATCCCCACCCAGACTTCCCGGTTATCCCCTCGCTGAGATGAAGGCCCCTCTGCACCCTTCCAAATTCCTGACCCAGAAAACCCGCGAGCATAATGAAATGACTGTTGTTTTACGGCCTTTGGGTTGGGGGTGGTTTGTTCCACAGCATTAGGTAACCAAAAACAAATAGCTCCTGTTTGCACAATGCTGGCTGTATGCCAGGCCGTGGGCTGGCACGTCAGAAGGACAGGCTGTCACACTCCTTCCCATGGCCCTGTGTGAGAAGCACCCTTATTCTTCCCCTCTTCTAGATGAAGAAATTGAGGCTTCGTTTTAATAACTTGTTCAAGGTCGAAGAGTTAGTTAAATTACAAAACTAGGATGTTTGATCAATTGAACAGTGACACTAGAGCACCCAGCTATATTTCTTCTTTGCAAGTGCATTCATTCCTGCATTTATTCATTCATCCAGCCAACAAATCATTAGGGGCAGGACACGCCACCCTGAACCATGGGTACATAGATGGTTCCTGCCTTCGTGGACTTCAAGTTCGGTAGGATAGACAGAATCCAACAAAAATGCTGGAGATAGATATAAAACTGCAATTGTGATTCTCACAGTGAATGAAGGGAATGAGGGTTCGGATTTGGCCCAGGAGGTCAGCACTGTCGGGAGGCTGGACAGATGGCCTCTGTGGTCCTTTTAGGGCAGAATTCTAGGATTCTGGCAGCCTCTCCTCAAAAAAACCTCACAGGGTGTGGGGATCCCCTCTAATTCTTCAGATAAGCCGGAGTCTTTTCTGGTGGGCTCTGACCCACAGGCCACTAATGCATAAGTCCAGGCAGCTTCGGTGGCTTGGAGCTGTAGGTACCCCAGAAAAAACATAATTGTAAACTTCATCCCATCTTGTGTGTGGGAGCCCATTGTAAGTAGGACCTTTTTAAAACATTTTTTTTTCCTTATTAAAGAAGTTGTTCCCGGACCATGCACCACCCTCCAAAAAAAAAAAAAGTTGTGGGTGTACAGAACATTCATGCATAAAATACAGGATTCCCGTGTGCCTTCCTATTGTTAACACCTTGCATTGGAGTGAAACATTTGTTACAATTGATAAAAGCACATTTTTATAATTGTATCATTAACTATAGTCAATGGTTTAACTTCGGACTCATTGTGGTGTTGTGCAGCTCCGTGGATGTTTTTTTTTTAATTCTGTTACTATAGCTCCGTGGATGTTTTTTTTTATTCTGTTACCATATGTACAACCTAACATCTCCCCCTTGTAACCACATTCAGTGGTTTACCATATTCCAGTGCTGTTAATTACATGCACAGTGTTTTGCTGCCATCACCGCCATCCCTTACCAAAACATTTCCATCATTCCCAGTAGGAACCTTGTACATTTTAAGCTATTCCCTATCCCTACCACATGCCCTAGTGACCCATACTCTGGATTCTGACTCCATGCATTTGCTTATTCTAATAATTTCATATTTGATGAGGCTATTTCAGCTATGGTGCAGCCCCCCGCAATCAGTAGGAGTCTCAGTCCTATTACTGGAGTCCTTTATAAGCAGAATGAAATTCAGGCAGAGAGAGAGAAAGCCACAGAGGGAGTAGCCAGAAGCTGACCATCAGCCAAACTCAGAAGAGAAGGGGGAGACTTGCAGTTACCGCCATGTGCCTTATCATGTGACAAGCTCAAGACCAAAAGTCACCAGAAGCCAGACCAAGACGGCCACAGTCTTTGGGGAGAGAGCATCACCTTAATGATGACTTGATTTGGACTTTCTTTTGTTCTCAAATCCATCAACTGATAAATTTCCATAGTTTAAGCTGACCCATTGCATGGCATTTGCTTGAGCAGCTAAGAAAATGAAAACATGGCTATTACCCCAGGGGTCGCCTAACAAAGGGGAAAGGGATTGTAAGGGAATGCGGCCATTGTCCTCTGCAAACCCATCAACAGAAAAAGATGAGGTTCAAGAATTGCTGCCCTCTGCACCCCAACATCAAAAAAGTAGCTCAGTTTAGGCCCAGGAATCTGCTTGTAAAAACCATGGCGGTGAACTCTGAGCCCTCCCTGCTGCTTCTCTGGACGCAGAGGAATGGCCTAAGCCCAGAGCTGCAGCCACCAGGACCCCTGCAGACCCCTCCCCCACAGCTCCTAACTGGGGGCCACGGCTGGCACCTGGCAGAGCGCAGGGGTCACTTTCATTCCGCAGCTTTGGCCTGACACTGGGAGGACCTCTCAGGCTGCGGCTGCCCCACACACAGGCAGAAACAGACTGCTCTCAGGGCTGTCTCCCACATGCGCCTTCCCCAGGGGAGGGGTGAAGCCCAACTTAGGTGGAATCCCTCTCTCAAAGAACGCAGACCCCAGGGCTTGGCAAATTGAAGCCATTGGAACCAGCCTACAACCTCTCCTCTGTCTCGACCACG
>PVIY010046043.1:0-18703 GCA_004026745.1 Myrmecophaga tridactyla | reverse complement strand
TAATAACATCTACCTCAATAACATCTTCAGGGGGTATAAGTTATTAAATGAACTAATCCCTAGTAAGCACTCATTAAATATTAGCTATTTCTTTCATTCAACAAACATCGATCAAATATCCCATGATGTGCCAAACTAAGCATAGCTAAGCACTGGGGTATTTTAAAAAAAAAGAAGCGAAATGATCTTTGCTTTAAGTAATTCATAGTCTATCAAGAAAAAAGCCATATATTATAATTAATAGTTTTTTAAGCACTCCCAGGTTTATCATTGTACTTTCTTATGGCCCTATGAGGAAGCTATTGTTATTCGTATTTTATAGATGAGGAAATTAAGGTGCAGAGTGGACTCCAGAGCCCTGGGCTTGGGATGTAAAGGAGGCTTATCAACTAACACAGAGAGAAGAGAATTAGCTGGGGAGCTCCAATTACAGGTGATGGATACGATGTTGAGTCTACTTTCAGATATTTAAAAAATTGAGGAAATTTGGCATAGGCACAAAGGGCATCACATGAAATTCAAGGGCAGGCTGTGCTGGGCAGTCATTAAAAGAATTCTGCGGTTCTGCATGTAGAAATACTGAGAGATGTCCAAAATGTCTTATTAACCGCAAAAAGAAAAAAAAAGGTGCAAAAGAATGCTCCAATTTCTATGTTTTGTATGTGTTTTTAAAAATTAGATATAATTGAATGTCCATAGGTTTGGGTACCCCAAAACCTAGGGAACTAGGAAGTAGGAGAAAGCTACCACTTTCTGAGCCTGAGCTAGTCCCGTCTCTCCGTCTCTCACTATTGCTTCTCTTTGTGTGTTTGCCACATTCACTCCCACATCAGTCTGCCTTTCTGTCTGCTCGGGGCACAGGGCAGAAATGGCCATTCACGTCCCCATGAGGAGACCAGCCAGGTAGAGACAGGACTTAGGAAAGAGACTCTGGTTGGCTCAGTTTGGGACAAGTGTTTACTTCTGGACCAATCATCTATGGCCAGGGCCGTTGAGTCAAATAGCATCATTGTGGGCGGGGCAGAGCTGTCAAAGAGGAGGGACTGGGTAGCCATGTCCACATGGGGACAGATACAAAAATTAAAAATCTCTATAGATGGTGCTCAAGGAAGTTGGGGGTTGAAGCTTTTTCCAAGCCCCTTGTCCATTTGCCATTAAATTTGTAATTTCCTACACACCTTGTGTGATTTGGAATGCCTTATTTAGATTGACAAATGTGGTATTGAAAAAGAAGAAAAATAATCACCCCGTCCCCTTTTCAATGCTGTTTCTGTTTAAAACACACATTGCCTTGAAGGAATAGAGGTGGTTCTATTCCTTGTCTGCTCAGAGCGTGGTGCTCAGTATATGTTTGGGGCCGGGGGACAGCTGGCTCCGAATGAGACTCTCCTGGGGACAGCTCCCAGTCCAGGGAAGGGCCCCCCATGACTCCTGTCTTACTGTGTCCTGCCCACAGCTGATGGGTCAGACATGGGCACCTAACCCAAACCAAGCCAATCAGGGCTGTCCCCGGGGATTTTTCTAACCACAGTTAGGAGTCTTTAGACATTCATTTTCTTGTATTGGGTGATAGCAGTTCTAGGACAGAAAATCCAGACATTATTGGAAGTTGCATTTCCTGAGATATGGGAATAAGACTGTCTGTGGTATAAGAGAATGGAGGGCAGGCAAGGAGGAGGCATGTGGGTGACACTGGAGGCACTCAAGCCCGTGAGACCATGCTGGATCCCCCTTCCCCTGAATTGGGTGGGCAGCCCATCCTTAATTCCACAACCCAAACACATTTCTTCTCTTTCCCTCCCTCCCTTCCTTCCTGCCTGCCTTATTTCTTTCTCTTTTCTCTCTCTCTCTTTCTTTCTTCTCTCTTTCTCTCTCTTTCACTTTTGGCCTAAGCTAGATTCAGTGAGCTTTCCATCACTTTTGGCTGGGAGAATTTAAATAATATAATACTTGAGGGTGAAACGTAGCAGGACAAACTTTAGACACTGTGCGTCATCCAAATATCATTGAGTGTTCAGTTTGACTGAGAGTAAGGATTTGTATAAGGCAGAATTTCCCAAAGTGTGGCCTGGAGCACACTGGCTTTTCAGAATCTAATAGGTGTCATGTGCTGTAGTAGTCAGGACAAGGAACACCAGTTACTATAACAAAGAAACCCCATAATGTCAATAGATGACATTACAGTTTGATGCACGTGTTTGGCAGGCAGCTTTGCATATGGTGAGTCAGCAACCCAGGTTCTTTCCATCTTGAGGCTCCATCTGCCTCTCTAGCCTCAGAGTCCACTCCACTGAACTAGTGGATAGGGGAGAAAGTGGAGGATTATTTCTGGGGGATGTGTTTACGAGGCGGGCCTGGGAGGAGTGGTGTACTTTGCTTTTTCCCCTCCCATTCCACTTACTAGAACTCAATCACATGATTAGGTTTAACTGCAAGGGAGACTAGAAAATGTCTATCTGGGCACCTGGAAGAAAAGGGAATGGATTGGTTGCCTATGCATAAAATGGTTTACGATAAAATAGGTTTGGAGGAAGATGTATTTGAAACAACTACACAGACTTTATTACTATGGGATTTTGGAGGCTTTTAATAAATAAATATGTATTGTGATTGCTATAATGGGAGAGAGTAACATTATTTACCACACTTATTTGAAGACTAAATGCTGCTTTGTGCAGGGAGCGTCTTGTGACAAAAACAATATAGAGGAATGGGTGGAGGAGAACCAAATGGAGCAGGGTGGGGCCGTGGTGGCAAAATGACCAGGCATCACCATGTGGATTTCATTGGATCAGAAAATACAGCTCTGGAGGTCACAGAGAATGGACAGCATCAGACCTCAACTGCTGCCCTCTATCCTGACTTTGGAAGTCACCACTCTGGTTGCTGATGAGCTCATCGAAAGAGTGATCATGCTCACGGATGAGAGGTCAGACACTTGCATTGCAGTTGGAGGCATAAAAGCAATTTCATGGCAAATTCACTACATTATCTATGGTGAGCCAGATGTTTTGTTTTTCTTGGCATCGGTGGTAGCTTACAATGGGGGCTGGAACCGGCGGCACCGTGGAGGGAGTTCTGGGGCTCTGCCGAGCATCTTTGCTGAAATGCTGGCATCCGCCCGGCCAGCCTGATTGGCTGCAGGTTGTTAAGCACTAATTTGAGTGCAGCATCCCTCTTTTCTGACCATTCAGGCGCTTTAGAGTGTGTCTGAGGTATAACTGAGTCCTCGTTATGCCCTGGGCAGGTGGCCTGGCCTGCTGCCCACAGCCTGGACTTTGGAACCACCCAGAGCTCCGTTCAAAGCCTGGGTCTGTCCTTGCTTCCTCATCTGTAACGTGGGGATGATAAACCCCACTCAAAATGCAAATATAGAATAAGCAAGAATGATCATAATACAGTTAATAGCGGCAGAAGCTCCGATTTAGTGAGTGCTTACTATGCACAAGGCACCGTTAGCTACTTCACATACGGCATCTCGCGTCCTTACAGCATGCGTTCCCAACTCGGGGCAGTCTTGCTCCCCTGGGGACCCTTGGCAATGTCTGGAGACATTTTGGTGGGTGAAGGCCAGGGCTGCTGCTCCACAACGGGCCTCCCACAGCCGAGATGCACCCAGCCCCAAACACCCACTGTGCCGAGGTTGGGAAGGCCTCACAGGGATCTCTCCCATTTCAGAGAAAAGGAAACTGAGGCTCAGAGAGGTGGTCTAACTTGGGAGAAGCCTGGGTCTGAACCCCCTGCTCATAACCACCGCTCTCTATAATGCCGCGGTGACACACACATGCATACACACACACACACACACACACACACAGATTTGCCATCCCCTTTATTCTCATAATACCTATTCAGATACCTCAGAAGGAGGCCCCTTTCCCTTCTGCCTTGTGGCTGGGAGTCCCGCAGCTCCTGCTAGCCCTGACGGAGTACAGCTCACAGTGCTTCTGCATCTGACAATTATAAAACAGCGGCTGGCAGTCACTGAATCCTCACTCTATGCCCCAGCCTGGGCACTCTCTGTGTTATCATACCTGCTGGTGTGACAGCACCCTGGGAGTGGTCCTTGACTATCACCCACACCTTACAGGTGAAGCAATAAGCTCAGAGTGTGTAAGTCACTTGCCTAAAGCCACACAGCTGGAGAGCAACTGGATCAGGACTTCAACCCAAGTGTCATCTGGAACCAGACTCTTCCCCAGTCATAGTATTTGAGATAAATTTTTAAAAATCATATTCAATTTAATATTTGTTTCCTTACAGCTCAGCTCCCCAACACACACACACACACACACACACACACTGCTGCAATGGCCACGGACACTTGCAAATAGGCATTATTTCAACTCTGCTGTGGCACATGAGCCACTGCCACAGAGGCCGTTTCTGCAGAGAGCTTGTGCCAGGGCACAGACCAGGTGGTGGACAGCATCGGAGCTGGGATGTGCAGAGGCAACACCTGCCTGACCCTGAGGTCACCACCAAGTCTCCTCCACCCCTGGAGCCAGTTCTGGGCCAGCAGCTGCCCTGAGCTGCAGGGATGCTGAGGACACAGGCTTTGCCATCAGGCATCCCTGAGATCAACGTCTGGCAGCACCGCTATTTCCGCCTCGCTGATCCGTCAGTTTCTCTTCTTAAAGAAGTGCAGCTGTTTTGGGCTGCAAACCATAGAATGTCTGGTTTAAAAGTAGTTCAAAGAGCTACATTTACCATCTCGTTGAATGAGCAGCCTGGGCATAGATTAATTTAACTTTCCATGGTAGTAACATGGACTCTGGGGCAGCCTTTTCTTCTTTCTTTCTCTCTCCCACTCCCTCCCTCCCTTCTTTTCCTTCCTTCCTTCCTTCCTTCCTCCCTCCCTCCCTCCCTTCCTTCCTCTCTCTTTCCCTCTTTCTTTTCTTTCCTATTATGGCTACACAACATCACAAGCTCACAATGTCCAAAAGCAAGGAAGAAGGGAAGAGTTCCCAGAGGGCACAGTTCTCTGTTATCCAGGGAGTAAAGTCTTGCTCCAAAGTCCTAGCAGACTTCAGTTACATCTTTTTGCCAGAACCAGCCCCGTCGCTGGCGCAGCCTGGCAGGCCCAACAGGGGCTGGTGCCCTGGCCTCCTCCTATGCCATTGTCCCCACACTGGCTCCTTCCAGCTCCTTCCCGCTGTGACCTTCACACAGGCTATACCCTGGTCTGGCACAAGCTCCCTTTTAATGCAATGCACCTGTCACACCCCAGTTAAGTTTTTCAAGATTTTACTGAACCTTTCTCTGCCTCACTTACCTCCTCAGTAAAATGCACAAATAGTATTTACTGAATAGGCTCGAGGTTTAGACCACAGTTTTTGTTATTGTCTTAGGTTTTCCAGAACTGCTATGACACATCCACACAATGGGTTGGCTTAAAGAAAACAAAATAGGAATTTGTTGTTTCATGCTTCTGGAGGCTAGAGGGCCAACATCAAGGTCTCAACAAGCCATGCGTTCTCCTGGAGTCTGCAGTGTCCCGGCGCTGACAGGCCACCACGCTTGGGGTTCCCGGGCTTGCAGCTCTGCCTCTGTCACACGGAGATCTGTCTCCATGATCTGCTCTTGCGGTTTTCTCCAATCTCTGTTGGTTTTCAGTTTCTACTAAGCCCTGGCTTCTTCTGACTGACTGCGTCTGAATTTTCTTTGCTTACAAGGACTCCAGGCAGAGGGATGAAGGCCCAGTCTGGCTCAATTTGGCCTTATTTTGAAAAGATCTTCGAAGTTCCCATTCCCAAATCAGTCCACACCTTAACTAATAGTAACGCCTTCCAAAGTCCTATTTACAAATGGGCCCACACCCTCAGGGATGTGAATTAAGACTTGAGCATGTCTTTTGTAGGGACATGATTCAATTCCGTGCTGCAAAACAGACCACTCCAAAGCATAACGGCTTGAAACCACCACCCTTTCATTGTCTCTCCCAGTTCTTCAGGTAGACGGTGCTCACTGGGTGGTTCTTATGCCGTCTCACTTGGGGTCTCATGAAGTTGCCATCAGACGGTGGCCATGTAACCAAGATGATCACGCAAATGTCTGGTACCTTGGAAGGGGCAGCTGGAAGGCTCTACCCCTCATGGTGTCTTTTTAGGTGGCTTTGGCACAAAACCGGAAACTGCCATGTCTTCTTAAGGCTTCGGTCTAGAACTGACATGGTGTCACTTCTCCTGTACTTCTGTTGGTTAAAATGAGTCTCAAGAACAGCCCAGATTCAAGGGGAAGGAAAGACACCAGGTATGAAAACTGAGAGTCGAGTTCATTGAGTGCCAGTTTTGAAGACTGGCTACGGTGTCATTTTAACTTAGCTACCTAAAGCAAATCAGTAGCTTCCAGAATAGATTTTAAAAATCTGTTGAACTCATTGGCATCACAAGACATATTCAGTCCATTGACATTGGTGAAGAATTAGTCAGTTTTTGGATTAAGGGCATTCGGGGAGCAAAAATATCCATCCAGAATTAAGTTAACTGTGCTTGCCTTTCAGAGTGGCTGTGTCAGTGGATGCCTTCTTATTATGGTGTGTGATGCTGGCTTTTCATTTTGGTTGATAATATAAAATTTCTTTATTAAATAAATGCCCTTTTAAAAAGTGAGTCAATGCGGCAAAAAATTGTGGGGATGACACGTGAATGACTGAAATTTGGGAAACATCATCTAGGGCAGCCTTGTCCAGTGGAGGGTCATGCAATGATGGACAGCTCTAGACCTGTGTTGTCCCCAGCAGCCTCTAGCCACATGTGGCTACTGAGCACTTGAAATGTGGCTAGTCTGACTGAGGAACTGAATTTTTTATTTAATTTTAATTTTAATATTACCATAGAGGATGACACAGCTCTAGGATGATAATCATCCTTGATAACGGATGCCTGGAACAGTGTCTTCAGGAGGATTCAGAGGGCTATAGATTTGAGTGATTATTAATGTCTGCACAAGTGTGGAAAGAGAGGTGGTGGTAAGTGTGCCATTTACTGGGCATCTAAACTAGGTTTGCTTGGAGTGTCCTTCTAGCTCAAATGTTACAGAATGATGTATTCTCCTCTAAACCTTCAGTAGGATTTAGTACCCTGTAATGATCTGTGTAACCCAGGGTGTGGGGGGAATATTTATTGCTGGACTCGGTTCCTTTTAAAATCTCACACCATCTGCTCCTTTCAATAATGTAGAGATTATTGATCAGAGGGGTTAAACTTTAAAGTATTTACCCATATTTACATGCACTTGCCCTGAAACTAATGGTTTCAGGCCTGTGAGATGTGAGTCATCATCTCCTTTTTTCTCAAGAAAGACAAAGCCATCTCTCTAGAGGCAGGGGGTCATTACCAACGGAAAAGGGAAGGACCCCTTCTGTTTAATGTGTGGCTAAAATTGGGATGCTGGAAATAACCTTTTATCATGTGACCTCAGAGGTGGGATAGGCTGTCAACAGGCTTCAGCCCTCTTGGAGAGGAGTTCCCATGCAGGGGAAAAAGGCAAGGCCTGAAATGGCACAGTGCCCTCCCCCTAAGAGCTAAACACCAGGAAGGCTGGAAGTTCTCCCCCAGCATCCCCGCCGAGCCTGGAGGGACGGGTCACAGGGCCGACCCTGGCTGGCATTTCAGACAGCTTTATAATTACACTATCTATTTTCCAACTTACCCATAACCTTTTGGTCTTCTCATTTGTAAGTGCTGTGTGTTTGAGCTGTGTCTTTTATCTTAACCCAGTCCCTTAATCAGCATCGTCTCTTCTTCTCTGCTTTTGTTTATCGTTTGACCACAACCCTGGCTTGTCAGTGCCAATCTGGCTTCTCTTTCTTTCTGCTTTTCCCTATTATTGAATGCCTCAAATAAACCCCATGACCTTTCATGGAAAACTGAATAGTTTGATATAAATAAAATATTTTGATTAGGTTATTGGTAACATGCACTCCTCGGCTCTGTGACCATGTTACTGTCACCTGCCACTGCCGCCTTAGTCCAGGTCATTGTCCTCTGTCATTGTCAAGACCGTGGCCCCGACACTCTGAAATGGTGCCCCCGCAGGCCCTGGGGCTCCCTTCCAATCTGTTCTGCACACTGCAGCTAGAGCAAGCCTTCCAAAACGCACATCAGATTGTATGACCCACCCCACCCTCCTCATGCCCTCCAAGACCCACCCCCCGACATGCTCTCTGAGGCCCACAGGGTCCAGCCCTGACCGGCCTCTCATCCCCATTTCATGCCACTTTCCCGCCCCTCTCAGTCCTCCAGCTTCACCGGCCTTTTGATTCCTCAAACAGGACCCCCTGAGGGCAAAGGGCATTTACAGAGGCTGTTCCCCCAGCTTAGGACAGTGGTTCTCACACTGGAATGGCCTTAGCTTTTAAAAATCCTGATGGCCAGCCCGCACCCTAAGCCATGAAATCTGAATCCTGGGAGGAGAGTCTGGGCGTTGCTACTCTTTCGACCTTCCCAGGCAACTCCGATGCTCAGCCAAGACCGAGAACCATCGGTCCAGGCCGCGCCTCTCTCTCTGCCCATCTTGCTTACTAATTCAACCCTCAGATTCCAGGCAAAGTGTTGGCCCTGGCCTGCTTTTATCTAACTTAGACTTCTTGTTATCTCTTTTCACAGAACCATCGTCTGGACTTTCAGAGCACACATCTCAGTTGGTAATTATATTTTCCTCGGTGCGATTATTGGGTCGCTGTTTTTCGCCCCCACTGTGGGCACCAGCCTCCAAGATGGCACCCGAGGACCCTACCCTCCTGGCGCTTACACCTGCGCGGTGCCCCCCCACAGTGCACCTGGGTGGGTTTAAGTGGCCAGCAGCACGTGGCCGAAGTGACGGCATGTCACCTGTGAGGTTAGGTTTCAAAGGACTACAGCTTCTGTCACTTGTGGGTCACTTACTCTGGGGGAGGCCAGCTGCCATGCCGTGAGGACACTCAGGCAGTCTGTGGAGGAGCCCGTGGGGCAAGGAACAAAGTTTCTCCGGCCAGCAGCCAGTGAGAACTCACAGCCTGCCCAGAGCAAGTGAGCGAGCTTGGGAGTGGGCCTCCACCCCGTCAAACCCTTGGCTGACTGAGTCTCGGCCAAGAGGCAACTGCAGCCTAAGGGCAGCCATGAGCCAGACCCACCCAGCTGCACTGCTCCCAGAGTCCCTAATTTCATAGAACATGTGAAATAATAAATGTTTATTGTTTTAAACTGGTAAATTTGGAGACAATCTGTCATGCAGTAACAAATAACGAGTACATCCTTCAAACTGGCTGTTCCATGAGAGTAGAAACCATGGCTCTGCCGCTCACTGCTGTCTCTCCAGCACCTGGTGTACAGTAAGCACTCAACAGGTATTTAAGAAAAATGTCAATCAACAAATACTTCTTGCACGGCAACTACATGCAGACATGGGTCTAGGCAAAGAAGATGCAGTGGTGAATGGGACAGGGTCCCGATCTCAAGGAACTTACATTCTAGTGGGGACTTGATGAATAGTAAATGGGAAGGGAGAGGAAACAGCTCAAGCAAAGGCAGGAAAGCTTGGCACACGGGGTTGTGGGGTGGAATACAGCCAATGCAGGCATGAGCAAAGGGGCTTCTGGAGCCATGGGTGGGCCTTGGGGAGACCCTGAGCCCACTGGAGCTCTGTGGACACTGGGGCATAAGGCGCCTTTCAAGGACAGTGGGATTCTAAGGGTGTCGCATTCTCAAACGGAAAGACAAGAGCAGGGCCCGTGGGCCTGTTGAAGTCTTCCAGGGTGGCCTGTTTCTGCGTTTGTCGTGGGAAGTCGAACAGAGTGGGCAAGGGCTGGAACTGAGGGTTTAAACACTTGCTCTTGGATGTACCAACCGAATACACGGGGCAAGTTATTGTCGAAAGCCTCAGAGTCTGCACCTGTCAGTTGATATCAACACGACTTCATAGGGTTCTTGTGAAAATAAATCGGATGTCTGTGAAAAGTTCTCAGCACAGAACCTGCCACCGAAAAATGCCAACTGATAGCTGTTAATTTTTTTCATTGGGGTGAAAGACTTTTGAGTTTTTATACCTTTTTGCACTCCACATTTTTAAGAAAAAGTCCAAACGTGACAAAATGTTGAAAGAATTTTACAGTGAACACTTATATGTCTACCACCTGGATTCCACTATTAATATTTGGCTCTATTTTACTCTGTTTCAAAGTAAATTTCATACATTACATACTTCATATGCTTGACCCTTAAATACTTTGGAATGCTTGTCATTAACTAGAATTCAATGTCAGTAATTTCTTTCTTTCGATCTAAAGTCTATGTAAGATGAAACGCACAAATCCTAAGTGTCCATTCATTGAGTTCTGACAAATGCACTTACCTTTGGAATCTAAACTGGAATGGCATCATCACCCAGAAAGTTCACTTCCGCCCCTCCCAGCCACACGCAGAGGCAACTATTGTTCTGACAATTTTCACTCTAGTTTTGCCTGTTCTAGAATTTCACATAAATTGAATCACATATTATATATATATAGTCTATCCTCTTTTGTGTAAGGCTTATTCACTCAGCATCATTTTTTTTTGAGATTTATCTCAATAAATTTTTATCATAGCACTAAAATTTTTCCTGCCCATATCCAGACATCTCTTGAAACTCAATTGTCAGATTAGCCCAGCAGGTTTTCCTCAGATGAAGGATGTCAATAAAGAGAAACATTGCCATGCTATCAAATAGCTTATCAGGAACCAGGGCATCAATTCACAAGTTGTAAATGGCCTAGATTTTGAAATATATGGAAGTGTCTAATCCATCTGGCAGAATAAAAGTCACCCAAGTGACAACCTCATGACATAAAAATACATAGGGATTGTCATTTTTTTAATGCTCAGGTAGAAATGGCAGGCTATTTAGCAATTGCGTATAACAACATTAGGGTTTTGATCACACATAAAAGCCAGTGGACTCAAAAAAAAGAAAATAAAAAGCCAGTGGACTTTACTTTAAGAAACATTAAGAGCAGGGTGTCCGTCTCACTTGTTCCCAGCTCCATGCCTGCATCTAGAAGAGGCCATCCATGGAGGGTTGGTGCAAACCCCCATATGGTATCTCTCTCCCTGAGTCTGTGCCACTTCTTGCCTTAATTGCCTGCCATCTTATGTTTAGCCCTAGTTTATGGGAGTAAGTTGCCGAGATGGAAGGGAGAAGATAATTGGAGTTGAGATTGACATGTTGGGTGTGCATCAGTCAGGACTTTTTTAGTGGCAAACAACAGAAAACTGGCTTCAGCAAAGAAGGAAATTTGTTGGCTTATTAACTGATCTAACACACTTAGCCCAATTTCTTTCAGCTTCTTTCTTGTTCTCTCTTCTCCTGTTTCTCTGCCCTAGTTCTCCACTCTGGCTTCATTCCCAGGTAGGCTGTCTGTTAGGTGTGGAGCTCACAGCTCCAACCAAGCACCACCCTTATAGCAAATCCCAGCAATGAGAGCTTCTCCCAATTCTTTCAGCAAGATTCCTAGGAATCGTGGCCGTCTCTGGCACCCTGGCACCTCTGGGATGAGGCTGGAACTGTGGCAGCAGGTGTCACAGGTACTCCCACCTCCTCCATGGCAAAGCCTGGGAAAAGGGCCACCCCCATCCAATGGCCACAGACTCACGTGGGCCGAGAAGGTCCCCTGAAGTAGAATCAGAAGGAGTAATGGACGCTGCCCAGGCTTAAGCAACAGATGTCAGCCATAGGAGGGGGTTGTTCTCATGGGCACTGAATTACCCCTGCTGAAGCTTAGATTTGAGTGGACGGGGAGACTGCTAATCGGGTACCAGAACCTTCCATAAAAGACAGATGAGTTACTAGGAGATTGGTACATGACTTTGATGAGGCGGGAAGGGGGTATTTGCATGGTACGAGCCATGAGATGCACCCGCAGTACAGAGCAGACGCCCTATAATTCGCTAAAGGAATGAATGAATGGCTGAAAGGCAGTGGAGCACAGCGATGTGGGAGACACCCTGGAGTACGGGGACAGCACGAGTCTCGCCTGTGGGAATCATGGGGCATGCATCTGGCAAGGGAGCAGCTGCAGGCAAAGCAAGGTCAGCCAAGGAGGAGGGGGTAGTTGGGGCTCAGAGAAGAGGCTGAAAATGCAGAGGCGGCTGTTTAAGAGAGACGAGAGCTCCAGGGGCTTCTGTGGAAGGTTTTGGGAAGGCAGAGCAGGGGAGCTATGAGCAGAAAGGGGAAAGGAGGCATTTCGTGGTGTAGGCTGGGAGCACAGCAGGGCTGTGTGAGCGGAGGGCGTTGGAGTGTGGTGCGAGGAGGGATGGTAAAGTGGGGGGCTGGGGAACGAGCTGTGCTCAGGGGCCCATGTGAACGTCAGTCTGGCGGGTTGGGTCTGTGGTACTTGAGAGGAAGAGTAGGGGTCATTGGGATTGAGGTGAGTGTGCGTATGTGTATTGTGGTGTGTGTGTGAGTGTGCGTGTGTATGTGACAGCAGAGGTGTGTGAGTGTATGAGTGTGCGAATGTACCACGGGGTCGTATGAGTGTGAGTATGTGAGCATGGGTGAGTGTGTATGTGTTCATGTGTATGAGTATGGGTGTGTGCGTAGAGGTGAGTGTGCATGCATGTGCAAGTGTGTGAGAGAGACTGGGCACAGAGAGTGGTGGCAGGGTTGGGCCGTGGGGGAGAAGGTGGTGCAGACAAAATTCAAGAAGACAACACCATGAGGATAACAGAAAAACCTTGGAACACACCCACCTCTCTCCCCCAAGGCCCACGGCTTCTGTCATACAGATTTCCTGGAAGTGAATGATGTAAAATGAGAAGAAAGCAGTTACTAAATTGTGACATTCTCAGACTGCAATTACCTTTGTTAAAAATCTTTACCTCTCAGCAGCTCAATGGAACCCTGCCATTGGAGAATTTAAATTATTCCCTAACTCTTTTTCTTTTTAAACAAAGGAAACGGTGACATTTATCAGTATCAATTAATATTTGTATCCACTTTAATCCTTTAGGTATTGAACCGTTCTCCTTTATGCTGGATTTGATTTCCTAACAAGAAATGGTACCCATGGGCGTGGTGATTGCATTGGTGGTTTAATCTGAACTTCAGCTGCTACATTCATCCCTGGGCAAACCATTCGCTTTAGAGCTCTGGTGAGCCAGGATGGGGGACAGAACTGATGAGGGGTCCAGGACAGAGAGGCGCAGAGATGAGCTGGTAATTTCTGGATCCCCAGGATCTGACGTTATCACCATCAGGCACCAGCAGAGTGTCATAATTATCAGCCCTGTTGGGGAGATGTTGCTGAACTGTCTACACAACATCCAAAAGCTTGTTTTCCTAAATGATAATTAGAGCATCTCTATGGGAGAGCTAGTTCATAAGATGCTCCCTAGGAAATTGCTCGCTGCACATAAACAGAGCGGACGCGGTACTGGGACCGAGGGCAGAGGCCAGTGCTAATTAGACATGACATCAGCATTTATACTCCACTGGCCAATTACGTCCAGAAAAGTAAATAAGGCTAATATGACTTTCTTCTCGTCTGTGCCAGAGTCTCCATAGGTGAGTAAGGCTGGCCCAGAAACCCCACTGCTGGAGAGCTTTTGGGGGATGTGTGACTTTATTGCTAGGATTACTTGGAGAGCAAAAAAATACTTAAGTAAATTGAATAATTAAATAGATAAACTTGGTTCCATTTGTCAGCGGAGAAATAATTTTGGGATGAAAATATTTGCCATCCAGTCTACGATTCTGAGCTGAGCAGAGGGACTTGCATGTTTGAGGGGAGAAAAGCTGAGACCCTGTTTACTGTCGTTTGCTGCAGGTTGAGTTCTGTACCCCAGACATACATGATCTTATTCTTAATGCATTCCTGTGTGTGAAAGCCCACTGTAAATAGAAGCTTTTGAAGTTATTTTTGGTGGAGGGTGGGTTTTCATCCTGGCCTTAAGGCTACAGGCAAAAAGCTACCAGGAGATGCTGGAAGCCGGAAGTCAATAGAACCTGGAGGAGAAAGGAGAGGATGTCACCACATGATGGAAAAGCCAAGGAATCTAAGGATCACAGGCCAGCCAGAAAGCTGACCCCAGGAGGAAGCAAATCTTCTGGACTTTGAAACCCTGAGCCAACAAATCGCTGTTGTTCAAACCCGTCCGTTGTTGTAGTAGCCTGAAAACTAAGATGATGGTTGACCCTGTCAGCTGAGGAAGTCCCAGTGTTGTCACATCCCCTTCTGCCACAGGAGGCTGCAGCCTTGGCACCATACCAGACCCCAGTGGACCCCTCTGAGACTTGGTGCAGCACAGGAGTCATGGGCTCTGGAACCATGCTGCTTGGGCTTGAATCCCAGCTCTGCCATACTCGAGCTGTGCAACCTTGGCCAAGTTGCTCAACCTCTCTGTCTCTCAATGTGCTCATCAGTAAAATGTGGATCATACTTGCCTGGTAGAGTTGTTTTGGGTGTTCAATGGGTTCATACATGTGAAATGAATAAAAGGGAGACTTGCACTTTGCTGCCCTCCCCCTAATCTCAGCTGCTTCCGCCTTTGTGGAAAAGAGCTCAGTTCCTTTTACTCTTTCGAGGTTGAATTATAAAACATTGACTGCCACTCTGTTCTTCATTGTACCTCCCTTCTCTTTTCCCTTCTTCAAGCCCCTTGCCTTACTTTTGTAACTATCACCAATGATATTATCCTAGGAATTCTGGAATATAAATCTATAAAGGACCCAGTGGGATCACACAAGGAGTCGGGTGACAGTGGGCCCCACAAGGCACTGCTGCCGGACTCTGGGCTGGGGTGGAGCTGGGGGTTGGCAATTAAACTCATCACGTATAATGGCATCACCATCGTTGTCGCCTACTGGGCACACACCCTGCTCAGTGCATTAGGGAATAAGCTCATTAAAACCTTCTGGGGAAGGTACTTTATTATTCCCACTTTATAAAGAAACTGAGTTCCACAAATCTGCCCAAAGCCGCAGGGTTATTGAGCAAGTGGCAGAGCCAGGATTCAAATCTACATGGGCTGACTCCATGCCGTTAACGCCTCCTGGCCAGCTCCCCACCTCCACCTGAAGAGACTGACTGCAAGTCACACCTTGGTTTCAGAAACGCTAATGGTGAAACGAATAATTCATTTTAGAATTGAAGATTCAGACTCCACCCCGAGCTGATATTTTGTGCAATCTGCACTTGCTCTACTCTTAGCAGAGGAGAATCAAGTGCTACTCCACGGTATGGTCCATGTGACAGCTCTGCAGAATGGGTCCAGTCCTGCTGGGCAATCAGGGAGGGCTTTCTGAAAGCGGTGAGCCCTGAAAGAAGATGCTGTTTGGATGGATTGGTGGGCAGGACAGCAGCCAGCTTGGGGAGCCTCACAGGAAAAGTCTAAAGAGGGGAGGCCAGAGGGGAGCCCCACAGAAGTCCCAAGGTGGACCGGCCCCACCTGCACCCTCAGCAGCCTCATCTCCCATCACCCATCCACAGGCCACACAGCGAGCCCGGCTCCTCCTGCTCTCCCTGCTCCAGCCCCCATGCCTGGCACAGCCTCATTCTCCAAGCCGGCCTCTGCTTGCCCTTGCAGGCGCATGCCCAGGTTCCATCTCCTTTGGGAGGCTTCCCCCAGCATGCTTCCCCTTTCCTCTTATGAACCCCTGTCCCGTTAGTTAATTACATGCCGGGCGCTGTGCTGGGGACAAGACTGGGAGAGGCCCATCGCTCGCAGTTCCCTCTGTTTAGAGGGCGAGGCCGCCCCCAAGCCAGCACGGCGAGGGGGCATGACACTGCGGTGACAAGGAGGCGGGGAGCAGGGCCAGCCGAGTAGGGGCTCACACCTGACTCTAAGGGGCTCTAAGCATGTGCACAAAGGTCTGGAGGTGACAGCGAGAGTGAGAACAGCGAGTGCGGGGCGAGGCAGAGGGTGAGCCCAGAGGCCGAGCAGGGACGCTGGCGGGCACTGAAGCAGCTCAAGCTTTAACAGAAAGGCCGTGGGGAGCCAGCGGGGATTTGGTTTGGTTTTGCAGGTGGTTGTGAGAGTCTCCTAGGGCTGCTGCGACAGACGATCATGAACTGGGTGGCTGAAAAGAACAGAAACTTCCCTTCGCAGTTCTGGAGCTAGAAGTCTGCGATGAAGAAGCAGGCAGGGCCAGCCTCCATCTGAAAGCCGGAGAGGAGACGCCTTCCTCCCTTTTCCTGCGTCCTGGGGGTCACCGGGAAGCCTCGTGGTCCTTGGCTTGTGGACGCAGCACTCCAGCCTTGGCCTGTGTCTCCTCTGTGCCTCTGTGCCCAGGTCTCCCTTTTGTCATAGCACCAGTCACTGGACTTAACCCACCCTCATCTGGTGGGACCTCCTTCTAATTTGATTACATCTGCAAAGACTCCTATTTCCAAATGAGCCACAGAGACTGGACTTTGATGCAGTGTTCTGGGGGAACGATTGGACCCACATCAGGGGTGGCGTGGGGGTGTCGCTGGGAAGGCTGCACTATCACTTTGGCTGGAAGTTGGAGAGTGGGCTAGGATGGGGCCCAGCCCAGCAGAGGCAGGGAGCCCAGTGAGGAGGCTGTGGTGGTCAGTGCAGGGGGCGAGAGTGCCCGGGACTGAAGCTGTGGCTTTGGGGGGCCTGATGTTCCCCAAGCATCATCTCCACAGGCATTGCCTTGGTTATTCCTCCCCAAGGCACCATGACAAGATTAAAATACTCTCCCCGAGTCAGGCAGCCCAGAGGTGGCCCAGATAGGATTTATATTCAGAGTCTGACTTCGGAGCTCCTGCTGTCACCCCTGTGCAAAGGATTTGGGGGGCATTTAGGTGTTCGGGGTTGTGGATAGGGGGCAGGGGCAGGGAGCAGGAGGAGCTGGGTTTCTGATTTAGGGCCAATGGGTGGGTGACATTGCCGCTTGCTGAGATGTGAACAACAGGAGAGAAGCTGATTTTGGAAGGGAATGGCACTGCATTTGGGAAATGGTGCATTTGCGTCGTTTTGGGACCCTGTGACGCTGTCCATTTGGCAGCTGGAACTTATGACTGAGGCTCATAAATTTATCTGCTCTTAGAAACAGTTCGCATGGGAACTGTCATCACAAAAATGGTAATTAGTACTATTAGCGTAGGTGAGGTTTCCCAGGGACGGAAGGGAGCAGAGAAGGCTGCTGGATCACGGGAGGCAGCCACGTTTATTTGGCCTCTTTTTCGCATGAGCTGGTGAGTGGGATGAAGTGGGAGACTACTCTCGCCTCGTTGGCACCTGCCCCAGGATGTGGCACAACATCCTCACTGGTCAAATGTCTTTGGGGTGGAGGAATAACTGGAGGGAAGATGCCTGTGGCAGGGCTGCTGGGTGGAAGGTATTGAGTGGATGCCAGGCCCTGGGATGGAGGTGAGAACACAGTGGCCAACAGGACAGGGTTCCTGCCCTCAGGGGCTCGTGATCTTGCTGGACAAACATATCAGAAAAGGAAAGGGCAGGCCTCTATGATGAGTACAGTAAAATTTTATTTAAATGTTTTTTCATGAATTCTGTGACAGCTCAAGTACGTGGTTTAAGGATATGATGTTCCATTTTGGTAATTAGGGGAAAAATCATATCCAGAGTCTTTCAAGGATATCAGAAGAGATGAAATTGTCTAATTTCTCCATGAAAGCTTGAAAGGACAGCTTCAAAGACCAAGCAGAGGCTTTCATATGTCAGTGTAATAAGCCATGCCCTGAATATACTCTTCTTTGATGCCTAAAGCGTATCCTTGTGGCCTGACTGGAAGCAGATTCAGTGACAGTCTGACGGTTACCAATTCTATACAGGTGACGGAGATCCCGACACTTTTGCCTGAGCATACAAAGGTCAACTACGTATTGATCCAGAAAGTCTTACCTGCTGCATAACAAAGCACAAACCCAGAGTGCTTGTGAGAAATGGACATATGCTTATCAATCAATCAGTCAATCAATGCATATCTCCATCTACCTTCTTAGTGTCATCTTTCCATTGTCCTCATTCGTGGCTTGAAAAGGAAGTGTATTTGCTCAATGCCAAGGCTTCAAACCCACTTCTTTCTCCTTCCAATATCCTTCATCAATTATTTACCTCTTTCATGTCCATTTTCACATTCATCCTCTTGAGTGCTTCCTTTCTGTTGTTACCATACGCAACCCACACTAGTCTCAGTCTGTTTCTCTTCCAAGTTCCCCAGGAGAACTGGCCTTTGCTCATCTCCTTCTCTTTCTCACATATTGATTGCTTCAGCAACTTGCAGTTGTGGTTTTCCTTGTACTTAATGAGATGCTCTTTCAAAAATTCCCAATGGCTCCAACCCCTCATCCTTCCTGTCTGTTTTGCTACCTGTGATAACTGTTGGGTTGACTCATGGGCATTTCTGGTTTTGGCCAATGGGACCTTAGGAAAATCTTTGGGGAGGCTTCTGGGAGTGAGTTTCCTTTCAGATATAAAAAAAGAGCAGCTCCTATTATTCACAATTGTCAAAAGACAGAACCAATTCAAATGTCCAACAACAGAAGAGTGGATAAACAAAAGGTGGTGTTTACATATTATGGAATACTATGCAGCAGTAATAAGAAATGAGGTCCTGAGGCATATGCCAACATAAATGAACCATAATGCTGAGTGAAATAAGTCAGACACAAAAAAGACAGATATTGTATGATATCACTAATATGAACTAACTAGAATATGCAAACTAAGAGTCTTAAAACATAGAGTATAGGGTACCTAGAGATAGACAGAAGGTA